>VDFB02084739.1:0-35648 GCA_007258455.2 Sequoia sempervirens
TTTTGCCCATATTGACTTAGAACCCCAAAGGAATTAAACTTGTGCCCTTTTACCTGTAAATGTAGTTTGGACTGAACTCTTAAGTTCTCTGATGGTTCTTGAACTACTATACTGACAAACATGAGGAAATTGCTAAGTTGAATCTCTGGGAATGAAACTCAGATTTCAGCAAATGTGAGGAAGTTGTTACTCCAATATAGTTCCAATTACAAATCCAGCCTAACTAGCCGATTAATAACTGTGATTTCAAAATATAAGGAGGACTAATTTATTTTTTTTATTTTACATTACATTGTATTAAAGATTTCTCTTAGAATTCATGCAAGACAACTTTGACTAATAATTGCACAGCTCAGCACTTTAGTTCCCAGTGATCTGTTCAGAAAACAAAATAACCAGCTTTCCTAAAATTTTGCTGCCAGCAATTTTACCTTAATTTGCTCCTAAATTTGGCATTAAATTTTTATTTTATTTTGGTTTCTTTGATCAAGCAAGATGAGAGGATCTATTGGGGCCCTCTCCCATAGGAAAAGCAACCAAAATTACAGTAAAAATTACACATCAGAAGCTCCCCTTCATGAAGAGGCCAGGGAAAGAAACTCCTAAGAGCCAAGAAAGAGCCACTAAAGCAATAGAAGAACTAAAATGAGAAGACAAGATTGAGAAACCGCTAAAATCCTTCAATAGAAGAACTAAAATGAGAAGAAGAGATTGAGAAACTCCAAAAACCCTTCAGAAGGAGAGAACATATGATCATGTACAGGTCGAAGTCATTATAGTCCATTGTGCTCCAAAAACAATAGAATATCCATGGCTTCTAAACACAATCTTTCAGCTTCAGATTTGCTGTCTTTACATTTATTTGAAGAAGAGTGGTCAATAGTGGAGTTTTGAATCAGAAGTTTGTCAGCATAAGAAGCCACCTCCTCAACATCCTCTTTGGCCTTTAAATCAGCTGCAAAAAACATGCTAATAGGGAATTAATTACCAGCCTCAATCTACTCCACAAGTCTTCCCATTCTTGATTTTCTTCCTTCTTTTTTGCAGGGCAGGGGAGCACAGTTTCTTTTTAACTTCAGAGATTCAGATTCTGAAATGGTTAAAATATATGGACAAACGGCCACATCTTCATCTTTCATGGGATCAACATCAGCATCACTAGGGAGAAATGACTCTACAGATTCCCTCTTCCAAAAAAAATAATTTTCCTTTTGCATCACAGTTGTTAAAGATTTTTCAAAGTTAAAGCAATTACACAACTTTCCTAAAAGTTGCAAATCTTAGCAGTTTAATTCTCAGTGATCTAATCTGAAAGTAAATGTTTCTCCTTACTATAAGATTTTCAGCATAACTTATTTTACTTTGATTTGCTCTGACTTATCTGACAGCAGAAAGCAGCCCTAAAATTGACTAACCTCCAATACTATACTTATACACTGATCTGCTAAAGATTCTATTCAGCTTTTAATGCAAACCAACTTTGACTAAAAAATGGCAACTGAGGCTTTTAAGATCTTTCAAAAAACAATTCACTTTGCTATCAAATTTTCTGCAAAATATTTTAATTTAATTTGCTCCAACTTATCAAACAGCCAAAAGCAGCCCTAAAATTAAGAAAACTGCAATATTTTACTTCTACACTACTCTCTGTTTAAGATGCTGTTAAGCTTAATGCAAAAAAAAAATCAACTTGTTCCCCAACCTAGTACTTTTTGGCAAATGATTGTAAGGTAGACAAGACTGATCATGTCCTAGGGTTCATCAGTGGTAATGTTGACTATTACACAGTTTGTATCACATCAAACATTGAGTGCCATCGTGCTCTTTGGGCTAAAATTTGGGAGATGTATGGATATCTAGTTGATCCTCCACTGAGATTCCATCTCCATCATCTCCTACTTCCACAAAGTTCAATGTTGCTTCATCGATAGCTTCTAGCAATTCTTTGCAGTAGGATCAATATTTAGCTTTCTGATCTACCTCATTGGGATGTTTACTTATCAAACATTTTGTAGACTCTCACCTTGAGGATTTTGAAGACATTTGTCACTTCTTCAGTGACAACTCTCATTGAGTTGCATCCCATTCTTTGGATGTCATGAGGGTACATTCAGACCCTTTTGTTCATTCTTCACCTATATATATGCTTCTAAAAATAACATATTCTGCAATTACTCATGAGTCCATATACCTGACTCAATCATCATTCATGTTGACACCTTCTTGTAGGAGTGCCAAATTCTTATTGGCTCATTTGTCTTACCTATATCGAGTAACATACATAATTGGTTGCCGTACATAAATTTTGCATGGTCCCTGATTCATCTTATCAACATTTTTCACAATTCAACATCAGCTTGAAGAGCCTTGAACAGTTTCCAAAGACCTCGTCTACATCTTTGGTACCTATTCTATATCTATTTCAATAGTTCTCTAGATTGTCAATTTATTCAGTTAGGCTTGGGACTCCTAATCAAATTGTGACACCTTTCAGCACCTGCGTGGCAACATTTGAGTAGTTCCTAGAGATTTTCGTTTTTTGTTTTCTTCCTTCATATTTTGTTTTCAAAATAGGAAGATCTTAAGCATTCAAATTTGGATTTGTTTCTTCCTAAGGGGAGAAATGTTGTTCAACAATCCTAGATTATTTTCAGCATTTACTGTCAAACATCCACATTCGGTGCAAGAGACTACATAATGTGTGGGGCTGCATGGTCTCTCTTGTTCTCTCTCTTTTAGGGGGTGTTTTTTTCCTTCACATGGGTTTATCCTTCCTAGATCTCTAAAAGGCATCATTTTGTAGATGGGTACCTAACGTGGCTACACATTTGCCAAGACACATCTATCCATATCCACCTAAGCCATGCTTAAATAGGGGTGTCAGTGCATTTTATTTTCCTTGTATTTAGTTCATTATTTTATTTCATTATATGCACCTAAGATAGGATTATCTTACTTAGGTAGTTTGTACATGCGACTTGTACTTTCGTAGTTTGGTGGAGATGTATGATACATGTGGCTACATCTCCTATTATCCCACATTGATTGTACATTCACATCTCTTGGCGTTGTATAATCTATATACCCACCTCTTGCACTCATATAAGGAATCTATCTCTCATATCTCATCTCATTGCATATATCGCTTCTTTTTAATTAGAATACAATTTATTCTGTCATATTGGTCTTCTAAGTTTTTCTGTGATTAGCTTTTAAGCTTTCTTGATCTTGGGTAGCTACCTTGACAACCAGATCTTACAAGAAAGCCAAAAGCAACCCTAAAATTGACTAAGTGCAATATTGTACTTCTATATTCAGTTCTGTCAAAAATTTCTGCCAAGTTTAGTGCAATACAGCTCTAACTAAATATTGCAGAGCTAAAAGTTTTGTTCTCAAAATCTGCTCTGAAAACAAAGATTTCCATATGCTATGAAATTTTGTAGAAACTTATTTTACTATTTTTTTTTAAAGCTTTCTCCAAAAAGCTTTTGCAGAAAATTGCGTAGTAGTTATGATGTAAAAATTATAACACAGTTTTCTTCAAATGCTTTACAAAAATTTAGTGGTATGGACTGTGAATCCCCTCTATACTTTAATTTGTTGAGACTTATCAGACAGACAAAATCAGTCCTAAAATTGAGCCAAAGCAATACATTGGATTCAGTTAAATATTCCCGTAAAGTTGATGGAAAACAGCTATAACTAAAAATTGCATAGCTTAGCAGTTCCATTCATTGCATGCTATTCTGGAAATAAACATTTTGATGTGCCATGAAATTTTCAACAAGAATCATTCTATTTCAATCCACTACAACTTATAATACAGTTGAAAGCAACTGTAAATTAACTAAACTGCAACCGTTTGGAGATCACCTAACAGAATTCCCATTAACTAATTTTTCATCCACAAGAACTTACAAATTTCCCTTCAAAACTTCTTCATCAAAAGTGTTAATGTTTATGACAGCGTCAGTCAGATTCTTCCAGCTGTCTTTGTATTTGCTATTTTGAAGCTGGGCCGACCTTCAAACTGTCTTATTCAAAGTCTGCATGCAATCTGTAACTGACATGCAGTGGAATCTTTTTGTAATGCCTCCTAAATTTAGTTGCATGATTCCTCTTGTGCGTCATCTTGTAACTGTCCTGCAGTCGCCTTCTGAAATGCAGAGGTATCTAACTTGCATGTAACTGACATGCTATGTTTAGAAAGTCACTTTGTATTTACATTCATTCGGTATTCAGTTCATGGTGATGAAGTTCGAATTTTTCAAGAGCAAGAGTGAAAAAAGAGCAGATGGTGAAGTAAAAGGCAGGGATAACTTTGACAGTTTGTATCAGTTTGTAATGCTGTATTCTGGCTCTCATATTGGCCTCATTGTAAAGGAGTTTCTTTTGAGATTCAATAATATAAGAGATATTATTGGCTGGGTTTTTCTCCCTCATGAGGAGGGTTTTCCCAGGATAAATACTGTGTTCATTTGTTCTTTATGTTCATTTTTCTGCTTTCTATTAAATCTGATCCTAAAACGTTAACATGGTATCAGAGCGGGTTTTTGAAAAGACCTGATCAGATTTGGGTTGACTAAGCCTATTGCTGATTGTGTAAATCAAGACATCAAGTTTATTGTATCTTGGCCACTAGCTGCTATGGTTGATATGAGTTAAGTAGGTTATAGTCACTTCAGGAAGGATAGACATCTGAGCCTTTGCAGTTGCATATTCACTATGAGTTGGTATAGTTGCTGATTATAGAGCATCATCATAAATATATTTGGCACAGGACTTCTCCCCAGGAGATATGTGAGAAGGAACTGTTGTTTTAAGCAGAGTCAACATTCAGGAGCAGAATTAATGCTCACATGAGCAGACCTAAGGGAAAGATAAGTGCAGACCTAAAAAAGTGTTTAAGTACAACACTTAAGGAAATTCTGATTTCAACGAGATAAGTATTTCCTGTTTAAATAATGTTCATGAATTTTTATGTAGTTATTAATTCATGTTATAACATTGAGATAGTGAAACATGTATGATTCTAGCTTTGATATTTCTTCTGGATAGTTTAAACTATTAGTAATCTCTCTCTAAATGCTTCCAGGACGGATCAAGGAGCAAGAGGGTGATGAGAGATTGCCTAGAGAAGAAGAGCTTGAGGCATCCTGTGAGGAATTCATGCAGGCTGAAGAGATAAACTTAACTGGAGACATCTCTTGAAGAGAAGAACTTATTCAAGTTGTCTTTGAGATCAGTTTCTTCGAAGAGGAGGAATTTACATTCAGAGGGAGTTTGACAATTCATCAGAAGCAACCTTGGACGAGGAGGTCAGAAGGTTGATGCAAGTACTTGGAGCTTCAGAGGGAGTTTCATCATCATGGAGATCTGTTGTTAATGCATTTTCCTCTGAGACGGAGGAATTTGAGGTGAAAGCCCTTGTTAATGCATTTCTCTCTGCGAGAGAGATTTGAGGTATCAGCCCTTGTTAATGCATTTCTCTCTGCGAGAGAGATTTGAGGTGTCAGCCCTTGTTAATGCATTTCTCTCTGCGAGAGAGATTTGAGGTCAGCCCTTGTTAATGCATTTCTCTCTACGAGAGAGATTTGAGGTGTAAGCCCTTGTTAGTGCATTTCTCTCTGCGAGAGAGAATTGAGGTGCAAGCCCTTGTTAGTGCATTTCTCTCTACGAGAGAGATTTGAGGTGCAAGCCCTTGTTAGTGCATCTTTCTCTGTGAGAGAAATTTGAGGTGAAAGCCCTTGTTCTATTCTCTTGGAGTAGCCATGGTGGACGCCATGATGAGATAACTACATCACGATGAGGTGATTTGGATTTGTCTTGTGCAGCTGGAAGTATCCTCCCTAGCTGAGAGGGAGTGTTAATGTTTATGACAGCGTCAGTCAGATTCTTCCAGCTGTCTTTGTATTTGCTATTTTGAAGCTGGGCCGACCTTCAAACTGTCTTATTCAAAGTCTGCATGCAATCTGTAACTGACATGCAGTGGAATCTTTTTGTAATGCCTCCTAAATTTAGTTGCATGATTCCTCTTGTGCGTCATCTTGTAACTGTCCTGCAGTCGCCTTCTGACATGCAGAGGTATCTAACTTGCATGTAACTGACATGCTATGTTTAGAAAGTCACTTTGTATTTACATTCATTCGGTATTCAGTTCATGGTGATGAAGTTCGAATTTTTCAAGAGCAAGAGTGTGAAAAAAGAGCAGATGGTGAGCTGAGTAAAAGGCAGGGATAACTTTTGACAGTTTGTATCAGTTTGTAATGCTGTATTCTGGCTCTCATATCGGCCTCATTGTAAAGGAGTTTCTTTTGAGATTCAATAATATAAGAGATATTATTGGCTGGGTTTTTCTCCCTCATGAGGAGGGTTTTCCCAGGATAAATACTGTGTTCATTTGTTCTTTATGTTCATTTTTCTGCTTTCTATTAAATCTGATTCTAAAACGTTAACAAAAAGTACAATGGAATAATCTCTAAATGGTAAAAGCTTTTAGAGCTTCCAAAGTGGAGCTCCAGGCTCAAATCTCCAAGAGACACAATTAAATATTAAATTTAGATAAAATATTACATCAACTGGCAGGGTGTGGGCACAAAAGTGGGCAAATCGCAGGTCTAAATGTTAGCCTAAAAGAGAATTGGCCAAATCAACAAAATTCGTCCACACAAGTTTTACAAATCCTGCTTCAATCAAAGATCAAATTTAAAGAAAAAAAAAAATCCTCTGAGAAATTCTGCAAATCGTACTTCGATCAGAAGTTCTTGCACAATAATTTCACGAATATTTTCCACGGAAGATTAACAAACTTTTTTTTAATCTAAACTTTTCCTCCATATTGTTACAAAACTTACTCCAATCAAGATTTCTTTCACAAAAGTATGCCAAAATTGTTTTCATAACTGCCTATTGAAAAAATATTTAGTACGAACAAAATACACTTACTGGACGATGAGAAGAATCCCGTAGCCTTTTCACGCCACTGTGAAGTTACCGTGGACGACATGTGTTCTTCCACGAGCTCTAGAAACCTCTCCTCAACCTTCAAAAGGCTTCCAGAAACCTCTAAAAACCTGTCCCCCTTCTAGAACCTCCTGAGAACCTCTACTTGGCGTTCAAGAAACTCCTCTTCTGCCTTCCAGCAGCTTTTCGGACCCTCTTCAACTGTATAAAAACTCTGCAAAGTGGAGGCTTCGATCGACTCAGTTCTTCGAGCGACCTCAGCTGCAAATCACAACAATCCCAATCATATGCCAAGATAATTTGTTTTACACTTCACATTAAACTCTATCTGCCTAAAAAGACAAAATAAATGTCAAATTAATGGGCATGAATCGCAAGAAAAAGTCAAAATCGTCAAGACAAGAAAAACATGCTTTACAGACATCTGCAATCCACCGCCTCTTCTATGGATTTTAACGAAATTGGCAACAAATGCGACAAATTTGTTGAAAGATCAGGAGATCCAAAACACTCGGGCGAGCATAGTTTATTTATATGCTTGTACGCTGCCTTTAATACTATTTCAAGAATGCGCAGTTTTTTAATAACCTAATTTATTAAACAAGAATGATTACAGGCACTTTACACAGTTGTTTTTAATTATACCCTAAAGAAATAATGATAACATGCGCCGAGAGAACTTTTAAATTGTGGGGCTTACAAAAAAGCGCCGTGGTTTCGGATGAGACAGAAACGAAAAACAGGGTTCTAACTTATAACGGTCTTTACAATAGACTGTAGGAATTGAAGAATATTGAAATGGAATGTGATAGCGAAAAGAAAAATAAACAAATTCAAGTTTACCTTCAATTGCTGTCAACCGCTATGACTGAATATTCTTGATTGTTACCACTGTTCGTTCCGCTTTGTCCACAACTGGATTTGTTTTCGGATGTTTGACTGGGCTGACACGTCTTTGTCTGGAAATTTGTAACTGTTATTGGTAAAATTCAATCCAATATAAAAAAATTACCTTTGATTGACCCAAAATGATTATGGTCATCTCTCGCTGGCACTTTTTTAAGGTGGGTGTGTTTTTTATTATTTATTGAGAAGACTGCTCCTGCTATTAAGAAATGAAAGGAAAACTCCCTGGTTAAGAAAAGACTGCTCCTGCTATTAAGAAAGACTGCTCCTGCTTAACCTTGGAGAAAACTCCCCGGTTAAAGCGGCAACTGGAGCAGTGCTGGGATGGTGACCTCGGGACGGGGAGGCTTCACCTCTGTGAGCATCACCTAGATACAATGAGTGCTAAAGTGGACCATTGATATCAGAGAGATGGGTTCTTGTTGAACCACTACTCATGAAACATGGGTCAATGAGTTTGACTCGAAACTACTGCTTGAATCGATAGCAATATCATAATTTGACATGCTGTGGAAAAATACCTCCTACTTATCAATGAAAGGGAAGTTAAGTTTTTAATCACTTTTAATCTCTAGTTTATAGGTTTAAGAATAAAAATAGTTTTGCTTTCAATAAAATTTGTCTTTGATTGTCTATTTTCAAAGTGATTGCTTTTTTCCTAATTTTGGATTTTATTTTAAATAACCTATGTATTTTTTCTTTGCTTTTTTTATTAATTTTTCTAAAGTATAATAAATATTATTTAAATAATAAATAAATATAGATAGATATTTAGGATACATCTATCTTTTAATTATTTTATTTATTTAGATTTATTTTATTTTACTTTACAATTATTTTATGTATTTTGTTTTATTTTATTTACTTTATAATTATTTTGTTTTTTTGCTTTGTAGGAGATAATTTTTATATTATTGCGAGAATTTAGTTTGGCCCACACCAATTTTGCATTGAATTGAGGAAGAATTGGCACTTCAAGGGATGCATTGGAGCCCAAAATCAGTTGTGTGTTATTAGTAATATCGATCAAAGGAGAGGTATTTGAGCAACCCCACGGAGAATCCTAAGGGGGGCACGATCAGAAAATGTAGTTAACTTCCACATCATCAAGATCCTCCTAATCATGCCCCCTTAGGATTCTTTGTGGGGTTGCTCAAATACCTCCCCTTCAATCGGTCTTTACTAATAACACACAACTAATTTTGGGCTCCAATGCATCCCCTGGAGCACCAATTCTTCCTCAATTCAATGTAAAATCAAACCTTAATTCAATGTAAAATCAGACTTAAGAAATTCTAGTTGCTTCTATGATGGAATTGGTTCCAATAGTGTCAGCTTGTACAAAACTCAGAGACACCATCACATTCAAATCAGGGATGGACTGCAATTAGGAAGAGGAAAGCTTCCTCTTCAAAGCCCTCACATCATATGTTGTTAAGGTCTTCCAAGATGGAGGGAAAATAGTAGAATTGTGGTTTTGGTGCCCCATTTGTTGATGGTTGGCACAATCAATATTTTGTAGTCTGTTATCTTTAACATTGTTTAATCTATAATAGATATGGTTTATGATAGTGACGTCAGAAACAAGTAGGAAGAGATTTGAATGGTTCAGTAAGACCATTGTTGAATAAAACAAATATAATTTTTATTTTGTGGGGATGAGATCCCTCCTCTTGATCTCACCTAGTGTGGACCAGGCTAAGTTCTCGCAACAATATAAAACTTATCTCTTACGAAGCAATAAAATAAAATAATTATAAAGTAAATAAAATAATTGTAAAGTAAAATAAAATAAATCTAAATAAATAAAATAATTAAAAGATAGGTGTATCCAAGATATCTATCTATATTTATTTATTGTTTAGATAGATGCATTTAAGATATCTAGTATTTATTATACTTAAAACAAAAAACAAAAAAAAATACATATTTTAAATACATGTGTTAGAAATTAATTTTGAGGTTATTTAAAATAAAACCATTATTAATTTTTTATGTAAATAAAATATATCAAAATCAATCCATAGTTTTTATATAAATGTATTTAAGATATTTATAGTAGCTAGCTTAAGAGTTATTTTATAGTAATTATTTTTACTTAAAATTTATTTTATTTAATCTTAGAACAATTTAAAAATTAATTATTTTATTTATTCAAGAGTTATTTGATAATTTTTTAATTTGAGAGTTATTTTATAATTTTAATTTTTAAATATATGTTGACTGAATTTTAATTTTTATGTACATGAGAATCATATGAAATTTCAATTAATTTTTCTTAATATTATTGATATTAAGTTATATTCTTTTGATTAAAATTCAAATATTTATTAAAATTTATTTCCAATATTTATTTACAGCTCTCTACAAATATAGATATTGTTTGGAAGTATTTATAATACATGTTTTACAAATATAACCATTTGGTGTATCAAGTGAAATATATATCTAGGTTTAAATCCATAAACAGTATAAGGATGGATTGTCTTTATAAAAGCAAATATATTGCTCAAACAATTGAGCTATTGAAAAACATGGACAACAATTGCAAGTTTGAATCTCAATTTGGAATACATGGATTGAAGGATGAAAAAGGGTACTGGTAAGTACAAAGGTAAGTTTCCTTTCAAATGATTCGGTTGTGGAAAGATAGGTCACTATGCTTCAAGATGTCCAAACAGAGTTGTGAATGAAAAAAACAAGGAGAACTGAGGTAAAATGATTAAAAATAGTTATTATGTTAGAGAAGATGCAAGTATTTATGATGATGAATCTGATTATGGAGATGATAATGATGGTGAATGCTTGTTCATGGCTTTAAAAGATGAAACCAATTTTGCTAACTCTGAAAGATGTGTGAAATAATGCCCTTTGGAGATAAAGGAAAGGACTGGAGGTAACTTGGTATTTTATTTTCATGGTAGTCAAGATAAGAAATATTGGATCATTGACAGTGGATGCTCTAATCATATGACCGGTGACAAGAGTAAGTTTGTTAGACTTGACAAGTATGATGGAGGACTTGTTAGATCTAATGATGGTTCAGGTGTTAAGACATGTGGAATAGGTTCAATCAGTTTTGATGGCAAGCATAATACTAATGATGTTTACTATGTTAAGGGTTTAAGGCATAACATCTTAAGTGTTGGACAAATGTGTAGCGAAGAATACAATCTTATGTTTCAGAATGATGGATGTGAGATCAGAAAAGGATTTGAAACTGTGATTGTTGTTGGAAGAAGGATAGATGGAAATGTTTATCAACTCAAGGGTGTTGATGGCTATTGCTTCATGACTTAGATTAATGAAAGTTGGCTATGACATAGGAGGATGTGACATTAATTTTGATAATCTGCTAAGAATAGTTCAGTTCAAGCAGTGAGAGATCTGCCAAAGATTACAAAGCCTATCAATGTTGTCTGCAAGGATTGTTAGATTGGAAAATAAGTAAGAAGTTTCAAAGGCAAAGAATAATCTACTACTAGATTGATAGAGTTGGTATACAGATCTTTGTGGTCCTACAAGAGTAAGAATTCTTCAAGGTGACAACTATTTCATGCTTTTGATTGATGATTATTCCATAATGACATGGGTTACTTTTCTTAAAGAAAAAATTGAAGCCCTAGATAGGTTCAAAGCATTTGAAGTTATGGTTGAGAATGAAATGGACATGAAAATCAAGTGTTTGAGGTCTGACAGAGGTGGAGAGTTAACCTCCAATGAATTTAACATGTTCTGTGAGAATCATGGCATAAGGAGGCACTTGTTTGCCCCTACAACTCCTCAACAAAATGGAGTAGTTGAAAGAAAAAATAGGATTGTTCAAGAAGTTGCAAGGACTATGACGAAAGAAGCTAACCTGTTGGAAGTCTACTAGAGAGAATCAATTCATACTATTGTTTATATACTTAATAGAGTTCAAGCAAGAGTAAAAAGACTCCCTATGAGCTATGGTATGGAAGAATTCTTGCTGACAAGTACTTCAGGGTGTTTGGAAGCAAGTGTTATATTAGAAGAGATGAAGAAAACTTGGGAAAAATTGATGCAAGGTCTGATGAAGGAATCTTCATTGGATATTCTACTAATATCAAAGCCTATCAATGCTACAACAAAATACCAAGAAAGATTGTTGAGAGTGCAAGTGTCAAGGTTGATGAATATTTTTACAATTCAATGGTGATAGATGGATATGAATCAGATGAGCCTATTTGCAAAGAAAAAAGAAAAGTCTAAGGAAAATGAAGTGCAGATTCAAGAGGAAGAAGCTCCATAGAAGATCCCTAGAACCCCTAAGTATGTGCAGAAGAATCATTATGAAGAACAGATCATTGGAGACAAAAGAAAAGGTATATTGACAAGAAGGAAAGTTGTTAAAGAAGAGGTGAATTTGTGTTTACTTTATGAAGTTGAACCTAAAACAGTGATTGAGGCATATGAAGATGAACATTGGATAAAGGCTATCGAAGAAGAACTACTACAGATCGAGAAAAATCAGAATTGAGAACTTGTCCCAAGACCTGCAAACAAAAACATAATTGGAACTAAGTGGGTATTCAAAAATAAACTAAATGAGAATGGAGAAGTGGTAAGAAACAAGGCAAGGCTTGTGTGTAAGGGCTACTCACAAGTCGAAGGAATAGATTTTGAGGAGACATTTGCTCTGGTGGCAAGAATGGAGGCTATCAGGATGTTTTTAGCTTTTGCAGCACATGAGGATTTCAAAGTTTATGAAATGGATGTGAAGTCTACTTTCTTGAATGGATAATTGGAAGAAGTATACATGGAACAATTGGAAGGATTTTAGTTATCAGACAAACTGGATATGGTTTGTAGATTGAAGAAGGCATTATATGGATTGAAGCAAGCTCCTAGAGCCTAGTATGCAAGGTTGAATAAGTATTTGATACAACAAGGATTTAATTAAGGTACCATAGATAGTAATATTTACTTTAAAGTTGAAAAAGATCAAATATTGATTGTGGTTGTGTATGTTGATAACATAATTTTTGGAGGTGATGAAGAGAAGTGTAAGAAGTTTGCAGAAGAAATGGAAAAAGAGTTTGAGATGTCTATGTTTGGGGAGATGAATTTCTTCCCTAGGCTACAAATTAATCAAACAGATAAAGGCATTTTCATTTCATAATCAAAATATGTCAACCTCGCGAAGAATCCTGAGGGAGGCATGATTGTTCCTCAATTGGAATAACATAGTGATGAGGTTGCACACCATCCCACCAAGTATTGCAAGTATGAGCAGTTGGTGTTGTCATTGATGTCAATAAGCCTGTGTTGTCATTGGTGTAAAATGTATGATGGAAGGAAACTATTGTTGAGGGAGATTGTTGAGAATGAGCAGTTTGTGTTGTCTATGCTTTGATTAGTTGCATTATGTTGTCATTAGTAAAGCTACTAATGTCAACCTCTAGTGTTGTTGTGATAAGCTAGTTGAGTTGCTATGTTGCAGATGGTTCAGGCATGTTGAGGAAATGTTGAAGATGATGAGGATGCGTCTCTTCTGCTTGGTTTCCAAGTGCTTTTGAGAAAATTTGATAAAAAGAGGAAACAATGTGTTGCAATGGTGTTCTATATTGCCTAGATGTGTTTTGGTTTTGCTTCACATTTCTTCTAGGTTGAAGATCTACATGTGCATTTTGGATATGTTGCTGAGAGATGTTTGAAGGTGTTATATCCAAGATTTGGCATGTTGGAGGATGGCTATGCAGAAGAATTTATGTTCACCAGTATGTGAACTATGTATTGTAGAGGTGTTTGGGAGAAATGTTTTTGCTCTGCATTTCTCTACAGTTATGTTTCAGGTCTTGGGGATCTGAAGGAGTGTTGATAGTGTTGGTATCTTTATTTATTTGAAGTGGTTCAAGTTTTGGTGCTTCAAAAGTTAGTTTCTCGTGTTATAATGTATGGTAGAGTTGTCTAAGTGTATTGGGTGTGTACATTCTTCAAGTAAAAGTTGTTGCGAAGGAGTTTGATGGATTTTAGGGTGTTTGAGGAATATTCCAAAGTGTTTCCAGGTGACATTTTTTTTCTATGAGTTATGGATAGATCAAAGGAAGCATGTACTTAAAAGCTTAATGGTGTTTACATGAGTAACGACCAACCTTGGTGTTTACACTACTTACGAAGGTGCTTTGTTGGTTGTGGAAGTGTGGCATGACATGTAAGGATGGATTTAAGTCCTAGCTAAGGAGTTTTGTGGTTTTCCTTCATTTCTTTCCACCGTGGGAATGTTTTGGTGTCGACCTAATTTGAATTTGCATGTTTGAGGTGCATAGCCAACCTTGGAGAAAGCTTTCAAGGTTGAAGATAATATAAATATGAATTGAGTTGTTGAGAGATTGTGAGATAGAACATATGGACAAGTATGATGTAAATTACATAGTGTTAGAATGTGAATTTGAGAAGTGCAGTGCGATCTTTCATGTGTTAGACTGTTGGATGCACTAAGTAGAAAGTGTCTACAATTCTTCAATCAAGATGTGAAGGTGTTGGTGACATTGTGGTGGATTCTTTGTTGCATTGTGATGATTTTCTATGTGTAACATTTCTTCTCTATCTTCTTTTCTATTCTAGTTGTGAGCCTTTCTTTTTCTAGGCAGTGTGCCCTCTTAAAGTGAGCATTTGTAATCGGTATTGATATTACTTATATTGTGAGCTAATCCGCACCATGGTTTTTCCCATCTTGGGTCTTCCACGTAAATCTAGTGCTCTTATGTATGGTGTTGTTGTGTTTCAGTTTCTATTATTTTATTTTCATGCTAACTCATCATAACAGATTAAGGGTTTATTGAATGAATGTGGATTTGAATGTTAATGAGGGTTTTGAAGTTTTAAGGTACAACTGATTCACCCCCCCTCTTATTTTTCTTGTGCATTCAACACCAAGTTGGCATGCTTTGCGGGGCGGCTTGCCACTGACTTGATCTTTTAAATTTTGATCAAAGGAAGGTGGAGTGATTAGTGGAATAACACTTTCTACACTTGAAATCGATTTTCTCATAGTCAACAAGTTGTCTCCATTTCCGATTGCCCACCTTTAATGAAATCTCAGTTGGGAGACCATTTAAGAGCTCCATCTCAACACATATGCGAGTGTAGGTAGAATTAGCATAATTTATTGTTTCCTCTGAAGAACAATAATATTGATCAAGTTCGTTGTTGATTGCCTTCAAACTCTCCAACTCCCAGAATTGAATAGGGAGGTAGGGTAGACAAACCCACGAGAGGGCAGTAGTGAAAGTCTTAGGGTGGGGATTGAAGGCAGGAAACCATAGCTTCATACAAAGGAAGTCCCCCTGAAAAAACCATGGCCCATTTTTTAGCACCTTCTCTTTATTAGCTAGAGATTCAAACTCAAGGATGAAGAAGCCTCTTGCGCAAGGGTAGATGTTGATCTCTTCCTCCATTCCATCTTTCTAATATGTGGTGATCCAGGAATGCAAATCACACAAATTTGGCCAAATTTTCACAAACCTACATATTATGGCATGTTCTTACAAAAATTATTCCCTATCATTGATGGATCCTTCAAAACACACCTCTAGAATGTGAGCAAAGTGATGAAAAGATAGGAAAGATCGAGGCATATCATACCCAGCAGAAACATCCCCACCAAAGTTAGCCCCAACAACAGTTGAATCTCTGAAAGGAGGAAAATGTTAGGCAACCTCCAAGGAATAAGGTCGATGACCCATACTACTATGGGATCAGACTGATTATGCTTATCTAGATCTGATTGTTGTTTTCTCTTTGACAGCGATCTAGGGTTTCTAGATATGTGATTTTGGTGCCACGAGCTAGGGTTCTCTCACGAAGATTGTGTTTCAGAAATCTTGGTAGCACCTCTTAAAGCCTTCAAGTAATTCCTTTGGTTGGGATGCGTCAGTCGATCCCTATTCCCATGAGAGTCTCTAGCAAAGTTCTCACAGTCAAAGGAGAAACCGTCGCAACCATGGAGATTACTTTTAGAGGGAGAGAAATTGGTAGCTTTGGAAGAAGAGTGTTGAACACACCCAGATACCGAGAGGGGGGTGAATCAATATCTCAAAACTTAAACCCTTCAGCATAATGCAAATATAGACTTTTAACAAGATCAATAACCCTAACCAAATCAACAACTCTTAATCAATTTGACAATAATGAAAGATAAAGCAATGAACACACATGCACAAGATAACACTAGGTATACATGGAAAATTCAAGAAGGGAAAAACCACGGAGATAAATCTCACAATATGAAGCTCATTGCTTACAAAATTACAATTTGTTTTAAGGCTCACTGTTTGAGGAAGCACACTACTCTCTAAAGGACTTGCAAGCTAAGGCGCACAACCTTAGGGAAAGATACAAAGGGAATTGTAGGATGAGGTTCAAAACCCCAGGGCAAGATACAAGGACCTACTGAAGGGACTCACTCTTTGATAGTAGGATACATGAAGCTTTAGAATTACAACATATGTCGACAATACACTCTATTGACTGAGGCGTTGAAGCACATTTGACATATCTTTCACAAATCACTACATTATTCCATATTTGAACACCACCGCACTCTTGCTCAACTTTCAACTAATTTTTTCTTCCATTTATATCCTTCGCAAGCAAAAAAACATCAAACTAAGTTAGCCAGAACAACAGATAAGTAATAACGTTAACAAGTTGCCCACAAAACATAATTGCAGTGAAGATGGTCTTATCCAAAAGATAGAGAAGACCAAAAATACCTTATTACGTCTTCCAATGTGATCCCAAACATTAAACATGCTGGCACATAACATCCCAAGTCGACAATAAGGAAATGTATAGAAGAAACATGTAGCACATTACTAGTCGACCCAAAAACACATCTTCAACTGGATTTACTCAATGCAGTTCTCAACAAGATAGGGAAAGACCCAAACTTAACACAACTTTAAATTTTGACACAAACCCCCGAGCACATAGCACAAGCAAGAGAACAAGCCTTGTTAGCTAAACATCCACAAATTACCCAAAAACCAACTCAAAAAATATGTGACACCAAAGAGATCAAACATTGATGTGTCGATCACAAAGAAACATTCCATGAACATCTAACAACACTTCCATATACTTGTTTCACACAAACAACTACCACAAACCAAACAAAAACAAAACCCATCATCTCAAAAGCCTAGAAGACACAACCATTAGATAGAACATTAATAGACCAACTTACGGTAAACACCATCACATGAAAGATGAATTAAGCCACTACATAAACACTAGCAACACATCCACCAATCCATGAGAGCAAAAACAACAATGCGGAGAAATTTAGAGAATTTTTTGGATTAGTTTTGATAAGCAATGGAACTACCAACCTACTGTAATTACCAAAAGCCTCCTTGGCAACACTAGTGACCTAAAAATATAGGAGTGTAGCATCCATAGAACATAAAAATTGAATCCCAAACCACAACACCATATCTTCAAAGGAAGAGGAATGTGGAGCATTCTCCTAAGCAATCTTCAAAGCAACTTATTGTAACAGAACCTTTTCACCAACATTCAAAGACCAGAACTTCCTTGTAGCAACACATACTTCCTCGTGAATAATAGGAGAGAGCATACAACATACTAGAGACCATCAACAACATCTCTCCAACTTCAGCATTACTTCTGATCCTCATTTTAATGCTTATAATCCTCATCTTAATACTTCTAATCCTCATCTTAATATATCATCATGATATTATCTTTGTTGACAACAAAAATACTCAATACTACTTTAATTGACATCAAACAAGGCATGACATCCAAATATGACTAACAACAACATCATTGTTAGCACATCATCATAGTGTACCACAAACATACAAATGTAATCATCAATGATAGTCTAAACTGGATGTTGACACAAGCATCAAACTAAGTGTTTACATCAATGAAAAACAATTCCAAGCATAGGTAACATATTTGTAACAATATATCCCTTTGGAATTGATGGCAACACACACCTACACATTCTCCCCCTTAAACATCAAAGACAAAGGGCCAAGGTCTTCATTTAAATCATCGGCACATTCTCAAAACCTGCACTTCTCCTTTAGACAAATATACATGCTTCGCCTATCAGCAATAACCAACCAACTACCTACTCCCCCTAAAAGGTAGCACAGATCAATCCAAGAGAAAAGGATATGTCGTGAATTTTCTCCCCTGGATAGATGCATGATCTATGTATCTAGTTAGAAGAGAGAGTGGAAATAACCCCTAACTTCTACTAGAGATACTCAAAAGTATCCTTTGAAAGTGCCTTTGTGAAGATGTCTACAATCTGATCCTTAGTAGGAACATACTCCGATCTGACTTCTTATTTTGTAGCCTTTTCCCTTAGAAAGTGATATCTGATAGAAATGTGTTTGGTCCTTAAATGCATCACCAGATTCTTAGAAATATTTATTGCACTAGTATTATCACATAATATGGGAATGGGTTCATCACACACCACCTTTATATTGTTCAAATTTTTCTTCATCCAAAGCAACTGGGTGCAACAAGATGTTGCAACAATATACTCAACTTCTATTGTGGATAAGGACGTTAAGTCCTACTTCTTACTGAAGCAAGAGACCAATATGTCACTTAAGAAAAATGCACTTTCACTCGTTCTTTTCCGATCATCCACACATCCTACCCAATCAACATCAGTATAAGCACTCAAAGAGAAGTTATCATCCTTCTTATACCACAAACCATAATTTGGAGTTCCCTTCAAGTATATAAATATTCTTTTTATTGCTTTCTCATGAGTTTTCTTAGGATTAGTTTGACATCTGGAAACCAAACATACTGCATGCATAATATTAGGTCTAGAAG
The DNA here is from genome assembly GCA_007258455.2 of Sequoia sempervirens. NCBI lineage: Eukaryota > Viridiplantae > Streptophyta > Pinopsida > Cupressales > Cupressaceae > Sequoia > Sequoia sempervirens. The sequence goes on from VDFB02084739.1 coordinate 18,724, forward strand.
CAGTCAAGTACAATAAACCTCCAATCATAGACCTATGAAGAGTCTAATCAACCTCAAGTGACTCATCAATCTTGCTCAAGTGACAACTAGTGACCATAGGAGTACTTACTAGTTTGGAATCCTTCATGCCAAACTTCTTCAACATCTCTCTAACATACTTAGCCTGAGAAATAAAGATACCATCATCTAGTTGAACAATTTGAAGCCCAAGGAAGAAAGATAACTCACAAATCATAGACATCTCAAACTCTTTTTGCATCTCTTTTGCAAACCTCTTACACATATTATCATCTCCACCAAATATGATGTCATCAACATATACAACAACTATCAAAATCTTGTCTTCCTCTACCTTGATGTAAAGATTACTATCTATAGTACCTTTCTTAAAACCTTTCTGAAGTAAGTACTTTTCCAACTAAGAATACAAAGCTCTAGGATCTTGCTTGAGTCCATGCAAAGCTTTCTTGATTCTGCACACCATGTCTAGATCTTCTAATAGCTAGAAACCATCTGGTTGCTCAACATAGACCTCTTCCTCTAAATCATCATTCAAGAAGGCTAACTTTCCATCCATCTGATAGACTTTGAAATTCTCGTGAGTAGCAAAGGAAAGAAACATCATGATTGCCTCCATTCTGGCTACAGGGGCGAAAGTATTCTCAAAATCAATACCTTCAACTTGTGAATAACCCTTACATACCAATCTAGCTTTGTTCCTCACAACTTCACCATCTTCATTCAACTTGTTCTAGAACACCCACTTTGTTCCTATAATACTCTTATTCCCTTGTCTGATTCTTTTCTATTCGATTCAATTCTTCTTCCATTGCCTTCATCCAACCTTCATCTCTACTAGCATCAATAAAGTTTTTGGGCTCTACCCTTGACAATAAACACAAATTCACTTGCTCACTTTCTTTTGCAAGCCTTTTCCTAGTTAGCACACCTTCATTCTTATCTCCAATGATCTAATCTGGTGATCAATGGTTCTTCTAAACATATTTTTCTGGAGTCTTAGGGACCTTTTCAGATTCTTGTTCCTTCTCTTCTTTCTCTTCTTCTTCTTCTTCTTCAATACAGGGAGGTATATCAAATCCACAAACCTCTGGTTCTTCTGAAGTCTAACACAAATCTTCATCTACTTTAACACTTGTGCTTTCAACCATCTTACCCAATCTCTTATTGTAGCATTTGTAGGCCTTGCTTTTGGTTTAATAACCAAGGAAGATCCCTTGATCACACCTTGAATCAGAATTTCCAAGGTATTCTTCATCTCAACTGATGTAGCATTTATTGCCAAAGGTCTTGAAATATTTAATAGTGGGAGGCTTTCCATACCACAACTCATAAGGGGTCTTAGTGCTATTGACCCTCAACTATACTCTGTTAAACAAGTAGATAACAGTGTGAACTGCTTCTTTCCAATACATATCAAGAAAATATACATCTTTCATCATTACCCTAGCCATATCTTGCATAGTCCCATTATTCCTCTCCATGACTCCATTCTATTGAGGGGTCTTAGGAGCATATTGTTGGCCTCCTACAATGATCTCAATAACTAAGCCTTTACAAACATGATTCAAAGATTGGACATCTAACCTAAATAACCATTTCAACCATCATGAAGGTGCATTGAACTTGTCAACCCAGGGACGTGGGCAGGAAATGGAATTGACTACTGATGCATGTGTGTACTAGGTGTTGTTGCCCTCGGCACACCACACCCCGTTCGAGCAGGGGACCCTCTTTCTTTGCCGTGTCGAGGTCTTTTTGGGGCCACCGTTTTGCGTGCCCTCTTTTTGGCGTTGCTGGTATTGTCCTTCTTGGAGTCTACGGGTGATCTTGCCCTAAAAGTTTCGTTCTAACATCGGCCATGGTTTCCCTTTTGCTTTCCTGCCCTCCGGGGGCTTGTGTGTTCCTTAAGGCCTTTCGGGCTCTGGGGCTGCCCTAGGCGCCTTCGGGCCCGGGCCTCCGGGGTTCCCCTTTCGGGTTTCCCTCCTGCTTTTGCCACCCCGACGGCGTTTTCGGGGCCTCCTTCCGCCCCTCCGGAGTCTGCCCGACCGTTTGCTGTTCGTTGCTATTTCGGGGATTTCCCGGCCGGCATCCGCTCCTCCGGGCCCCGGGAGGCGGAGGTCCGCGCCCGGACTTCTGCCTCATGATTGTCGTCCGCGACGGCCATCGCCCGTTGGGCGCCCGCCCTCCGGGCCCCGTGGTCCCTGTTGCCGCCGCCGTTCAAACAAAGTGCAAAAAGTGCCACGACGGCGAACTCTTCGCTGCACCCCGCCATCTAGGACCCGACCGCTCCGTCGTCGCCGCTGTTCGAGGTCGCCAAAACTCATACGGCGGCCGTTGTCGTGCAGCCTCCCGCCCGCCGGATCCCGAGGCCCTTGTTGCCGCCGCCGACTTGAATTTGAATCTCAACCACTTTTGGCACAGACGTACGATGCATTAAATGCGGCATTAATGAGCGGTTGGGTATATAAACCGTGGTCCCCAACTTCATTGTTAACTTTGCGAATTAAAAAAATTGGAGCAGCGACCGAATTGGAGCCCACTGCAAACTTCACCATCGCGATCGTCGACCCCAGCATCGTTCCGTCAACTCTGCCAGTGCATCCGACCATCATCCCACTTAGCGAGTTGGAGGTAGGCCATCCTCGTTCGCTCTCCCATTATTTTTGAGCATTTTGAGGGTTTAAATGAATTGAACAACAAATTAAATGGCATAAAACAAACACTCTCTCCATTGCGCCCCAAACCCATGTCCTTGAATTTTAGCGGCCGTCCGAATCCACCATTTAAGCCTCGCGTGTCGTGGTGTTGTTGTTCTTACGCCAGTGAGAAGCATGCCGGCGAGGACCCTCGTCGGCCAGATCCGGATCCCTGGCCACCTCGAACCCATCCGTGAGAATTCATTATACAGGCGAGCCTCCGAGGTTTCACAATCATTTTATTAAGCCCTTAACTTTCTGCCATTTTAAAATAGAAGGTTTTCGACTCTCTTGTTTCGATCCTCGGACCCGCCGGGCCGACCCGTCCGGAGTTCGATCCCGGAACTCGGTGACAGTTCCATGCGTACTTTCGAGGCCCGGAACCACAAACCCTCAGACCAACCGGACTCCGGGATGGATTTAGTGGCCGTAGGTAAATATTTTAACTATTTTGATCCGCGGCGGCCTCCTCGCATGGATCAACCAGCCTTAGAGGTCGGTCTCCCAAATGGCTGCCCATTTGCTCGGATCAAATGAAATCCCTCGCGGCGAAGGCCCGTCACTATACGCCTTTTCGACCGGGCCAGTTGTCCCGCTTCAGCCCGTAGATTTATCACTTCACGCAAACATCATCACGGTGGTCGAGGGCAGCGTCTGACCCGCTAACCGATGTCGACCCATCCTTCGCTAGTTGTAAATTTCGTTAAGTTCATGGTGTTCTCCGGCGGCCGTCCACCAACGGCGCCCTGTGTCTCGGACCCCGGTTGCCTCTTCGCCGCCACTGTGCAAATCATCATCAAGTAATTGCGGCGGCCTCTTCCTCGTGCCGTCCCACCTTCCGGGCTCCGGTAGTCTGCTTCCTTGCCAGATTAGAAGCGATCAAAACTTACCGCAGTGACCATCCGGGTACAGCATCTATAAGTCCCTCCGGTCCGGTGAGCTGAATCTTAGCGTCCGTTATAAAAGTGGAAGTAAACCCTAAAGCCTTGACAGATCGCGCTTTACGCCTCAGGGCTCGGGATTAAAGGCCAGCCCTCGGGACTTCGTCTACAGTGCCGTATACCGCTGCTCCGTCTACCATGTTTGCCAGCCAGAGCTGAAACCTGGAGCTCCTCCGTCGATCGGATCGATTCAAATTCAAATCTAACTTCGACCCACGTCCTAAATTAGGCCATTCTTCATCATGGGTCTCTTAGAACATTAAAATCTGGCCAACGGATGTCTCCGGGAGCTTTCGCTCGTGTTTTCCCTTCCTAACAGCATTCCTGTCAGGGAAGTCCGGCCCTCCGGGCCCGGATTGGTCAAATGCTCTGATATGAAATCAATATCACCTAAGGGTTAAATTTATGATGTATTTAAATGATTGTTTAGATGATATGTTCGATACAGACTAACATTAACGTTTTCGGTGTTTTCTTGTGGTAACTTCGCCCTTTGCCTGCAGGATATATGGAATCGGCCGTAGGAACTTCAGGGGCCTCTGCAGAAAAGGACAAGGGTAAGAAACCTGGAAGAGCCATTCGTGGGAAAGAAGACAAAGAGACAGGATGAAATTTCAATTCCAAAGGGTGAACCCGCTCCTCCCTGAAGTCATTTGGGAAGAGATCCTGGACACCAAGCATAGGCCAGTGCGGATGGGTAAAGGTTACCAGGAAGGGGTCAAAGGTTGACCCTAAGACTAAGAATGCCGCGATTGATACGCCAAAGCGAAAGGAATCGCTAAAATTTCAGCGGCTTCCTCGAGTCTCTAATAGCACTAGAGTTGGTAATGGCTTGCTGAGAAGCCTACCAAACAGATACCAAAACCATCGTAGACAAGGAGGGGAATATCCTTGCCGACATGTCTCCGAAAGGAATTAGAACAACATTCCACATTCTGACATTCCCACATATGCAAGTCCCCACTTTGGAGCAGTGTCAGGCGGCATGGGATGCCAATCCCTTGAACATCAAGAAGTCAATCAACATCTACTGGTTGAAGGAGAAATGAGGCAGCGCTGCAAAAGTTCCCCAAGAGCTGTTCCGCAGCGACTTTCAGGAAGACTATCACGACTTGGTGACTATGCTAAGCTGAGTCATGGGCCTCCCAGCAGCCGCCTACTTCCAGGAGTGGATGGCTTATTATATTGAACAGATCGTCCGAGGGAATGAGGATGTTAAAACCAAGACTTCATTTGATTGGGGAAGCATCATCAGCAACTGCTTCCACGAGCAGTTTATGAATGTCAAGAAGAGCAACAAATTCTATATGACCTCATACCTAGTGTACTCCTTGGCAGGTCAGAAACAATACAGCGGACTCTTTAGGGCGCCAGATGGGGAGCACAAACAAGGGCTTAAGCCTTATGATCGGTACCCCCAGCTCCAGTACCGCTACTTTAAGAAGGAGTATAACCGTGTCAATGATGCCTTCACAGGCCATATAATCAGATTGATAGCCGGGGACTTCGAAAGAAGGGTATCTCACAGCGCCAGGGCCCTCCTGAAGGAGTATGCCTTCCTGTTTATTTAGTTCCCAAAATTCACATACATCTGTGCCCAAGGGTTCACAGAACGACCAAACAAACTGCCGAGGTACCCAAATGACTGAATCATCCTCCTGGAGCTTTCCCGGCAGCTCCAACATATTCAGGCGGTCTTCAGCCAGAAGCACGTAGTGGGGATCCCTTATCCCATGATCCTCGGCCAGGGCCAGTATCGGCTGCAAACCTCTCAATGCGCCGGCAACTCAGAAAAGGAGCTCAAAGAGTATAACTTTGAGTGGTACATGCCACGCCCTCGAATGGACCCACACGGTCATGTCAGGAAGGCGCTGGGGCCGGCATACGCCCACAAGCATCATGTAGAAGATTTCTGGGCGGATTGCAAAGATGATAAGGAGGTCTGCCAGAGACATTATATGCGGATGACTGTGCAGTTTCTGAGGAAGGTACAACTATTTCCGGTGCCAGACCAACTCGAGGAGGATGAGTCCACCTTGGTGCACCCGGGGTACCCTGCGGTTGCCAACCTGGCAATCCCCTCCATCGACTGGGATGAGCAAGAGGTCAATGACCTGGATACAATCACCCAACCTATCATTGCTCGCACGAGGGAATGGGTCGATGGAAAGGTGGCACTGCTGAAGCAAAACGGGGTGGCTTTGACATATGAAGCAACCAAGAGCAAACCAAGCGCCACGGAAGAGGTGGCCGCCTCTCCATCAGCTGGTGAGACTTCCAAGTCTCCCCCCATCACCAGGTCCCAGAAGAGAAAGGGAGCAGAAACGGCTCAGTCTGCGGACCCAAAGGAGTTGGCAACAAAGGATATGGGAGGCTCATCTCCCAAGAAACTCAAGAGGACGGTAGTCATGACGGGGACGCAGCCTCCTTTGCTCCTTCCTCCCCCGACTGGTGCGCTGCCCACTTCTCAGGCCGCCATTGCCTCATCTCCACAAGCGGTGGACATTTCCGTTCACCTCGCCTCTTCACCTCCAGCTGGATCCGTAATCAACATTGATTCCTCCTCCAGCATGACCACTTCCCCTTCCTCTGCTGCTGCCATGTCACCTATCACTTCCCTGCCTCTGGCAACAATACCATCGCCTGTTCCCCTTTCTAGCGTGCCTGAGGCCATTACACGGCACCTGCAAAGTCTTCCCCCCGAGCTCTCACAACTTTTAATGGATCCTGCTCTCCAAGCAGCCTTGGCCCAAGCACTCGCAACATCTCAGCCTTCGCAACCGCCAACAGGGCCGCCAGCCATGGAGGCCACCATGAAGATTTCAAAAGAGTTGGAGGAGCAAGAGCGAGAGGCTTCAAAGTCTATGGAGGAGGAGGCCGATGACTATTACGAGCAACCCGAATACGAGCATAGAACCATTGACAAGGTTGCTTACAAAGAAGAAGAGACAGGCTCCTCCGAGGGCAGAGATGAAGGGGATGGTTCGGGCGACAAGGGGATTGTCCAAACTTTTGATGAGGACATCGAGGGAAAGTAGAAGCTCTCCGATAGCCAGGGTGAAGAGGAGGCGACCAAACAATACCATCAAGCGAGGCCGGAGTCCATGTTGCCCGAAGAAGAGCCGAGGCAGAATTTGTCGAAGAAAGGAAGAAGTGGGCCCGGAGAGAAGATCCACTCGGTGGCTGACCCGCGAGGCACCCTTGAAAGCCTCGTATTCTATCCGGACTCCGATGAGGAAGGGGACGCTGCCAAAGAAAAAGAAGAGCTAGAAAAGGGGGCCGAGGTCTTGCCTGTGACAGAGAAGGGTGAGGGCAGCCACGAGATGCCCAAGGACAAGGCTGCCATGCCCGACTCGCTGGAAAAACAACTTGAAAATACTACTCCTGTTCTAAGCGACCCGAGGTCAAGATTGGAGGCCATCTTGGCTCGATCTCTAGCCACACCAAAGAAGGGAGGGAATAAGCCTAGGGTTGGATTCGGGTAACCATGGGCTGGCTTAATCCCCATTACAGTGCTTAAGCAGCTGACAGCCCGAACGGAGTAAAGGCTACAAAATATGTGCCACCATGACCTAGGGAATGACCACTTACGAGGGAGCAGAAGGTTGCTGGACATCCTAGAGTCGGTGCTTCACGGTAGATTGCCTGTGATTGTGAGGATAAGATCTGTTAGGGGATGAACTAAAGAAGCGCGGGTTATTTGCCCTAGCGATACATCAACAATGGTCAGCTGTCCAGGCCTCCGCTACCTCTGGTGGCATACCAATTTTGCTCTCCAAGGAATAAATAGATAAGCTGGAAAGGAGGAAGAACCTGGAAAAGACCACGGAGGACTGGTTCCAGCAGGTTGTGAAGGTCGGGAACATAGGGATTGGCTTGGCTGTGCAGATAGCCAACAAGTTCCTAGATCTGATTCGGTCCTTGGAAGGCACAAGGAAGCTCTGCACCAACTTCCCCGCGATCTACGACTCTGCCTTCCTGAAGGTTGAGGCCATCCTCCAAATGCCAGAAAGCTCATGGGAAGAGAAGCTAGAATTGAAGAAGGAAGATCACTGGCTGGTAGACATATGGCGCAGGGACCTCATCCACCGTAAAGAGAGAATGGAGCAGATCCAGAGCAGGGTTGATCCGGATATTGCGTGGATCAAGGAAATCTGAGCAGAGTGCACCGAGTACCTGAAGTTGATAATGGGCCATGATATGCCCACGGTGCAGTTAGATGCGGAGAAGGTTAGGCCCTATTTTGAGGAGAGGATGAAGGACGGGGCAGCTGGAGATATCATGACAGACTTCCTAAGTTTCGCTGCCCGTGCCCTCGATAGATCAGAGCTTTTCAGAGATCAGAGCTCAAAGTATGATGAAGACTGGAAGCGGCTGGAAGAGAACACCAAAGAATGGAGCTACCAGACGTTGAAGTGCGAAATCCTCGAAATAGACAAGCTCCAGGCCATCATCCTCAAGCAAATTGATCACGCAACCTCCGAGGAGCAACCAGACAGCCCAGCCAAAGAAAAAGACCTCCCAGAAAGGTAGCTACAGCCAAAGGAACAACAATCAGCTACAGGACAAAAAGAAAATAGTGTCATCCACTAGATGACAAAATAGGGAAAAGACAGAACATGTTTTTTAATTGTAAATCTATTTGGGGGTAGGTGAAACCCTAATTTGTAATGAATCGTGGCCACACAATGGAAGTGAATCTTGGCCATTCATTTGATTTTGGAAAAGCTATAAATAGAGGACTCCCCTCATTTGCAAAGTGAGAGTTGAGTTGTTGTAAAGACATGCTGCTGAAATATATGAGAAATAGCATTGACTTGGTGCATTTCCTTGTTTTATCTCATGTTAATTGATTCATTTCTCCAACCTTATATGTTTAACTAGGATCTATTTGCTGTTTAGTTAGCTGTTCATGTTACTTTGATAATCTTAGGAATGCTGTTGGCTGTTCATGAAAATTCCTGCTTTGTTGATAACTCCTTAGTCCATACTTTTTGCTGTTTGCTGAAGGTAGACAGATTTGCAAAGTTAGCCTGGACCTGATTTAAGCTGCCTCAAACACTTATCTTTAATTCATACATGTATGTGGTGAATGAAGGATACAAATCTGCAGCCCTTAGAAGATTGCACAACTCCCATGATATTGTGAAATTCCTGGTTAAGTGGGAGATTGTTTGAAGGAATTGTCCATTGCAGGGACTCCATTATCACTGTTCGCAGCAAGCTTTAGGCTTAGGAACTTTTCTTCTCCTTCGCTCTTTTTCACTTTCTTTAGGAATTGAACAACACCAAGGTTCATTATACCTTATAAAGCTGAATCTAACAACTAGATGGAGTTCGAGATTGCTGTTTGAACCTGCAGCCAACACCTGAATGCTTTCATGCTAAGAACTCCCTTTTGAAGATCCTACTTCATGTTCACATCCACACTTTGTATTCCCGTAAGGCCGCCTTGTGATTCCAGCAAATCACATCAACTACTGAGGTATCTAAGCACTCATGACGACATCAGAGACCTTGGGATAGTGTTCTCCGCACTGATTGTGGAAGATTGTCTTTCAAGAGAGGTAGTGCACTCCTCGCCTGCTGTGTTGAAAAGTGCATAAAAACACCATCAACACTAGGAACTCAAAGTATCCATTCTATTCTACAACTAAGGAACACACAATACGAAAGTAAATTGCTTAAAAGGAATGAAACAAATGTTGAATCATCAACCAATGACTATACTAATATGGAATGCATAACATAATGGAAATCTGAGCAATAGACAAGACACTACTCTGTCTACTTTGGTTGCAGGAACAGTCACAGAATGAAATTCTAGTGGCTATAGGAACAGTCGGTGCCAGATTTCTAACTAAGTACTTAACAACAAGTAATACTAAACTAATGCTAAACTAAGAAAAATGGATTACTCACCAAGTGGGCCCCCTTGGATAAGTATCCTCTAAAACTAATAAAAACTCAAATGCGCGAACTTCAAAACTTTATTTTATTCACTGTGAATCATGCATACAAAAGAGTAATGTATATGAAAATTGGAGAATGAGAGTACAATATCAAATCGTGTAAACCCCTGAAGAAGGAGCATCAGATCATTATTTATACTAACAACTAAACGTGGCAGTCAAATCCACAACTGGGAGGATGCCATTTAGGGAAAATAGAGGAAATGGAGTGAGGGTGGTTACGCATGCATGGAATCTGGTCAAACATGTAGGTCCAAACCTAGATCCAGCACAGCAGTAACGACCATGCATGCTCGATCATTAAAGACCACTTCAAGGCAGTTATGTTCAGTTGCATGGAGAATCTTCTGTCGTCGGCTGCCTTTGACTTTGAGCGATTCCTTTGCTGGACATTATGGTGCATGCCTAGCTGGCGGCGTCTTCCTCAACTTGGCATATTAAATCTGCATGGCAAGGTCAGTATGCATAATAACTGCACATTTATAACCACCTTAAGGAACATTCATTAACCACATGCAAAATCAATATAGATAATCCACATATTATGCCAAATGTCATTAAATCTTGCAGAGATAGGATTAAGTCCAATGTCAATGGTTTGAGGGAAACATTATGAAAATATCGACATTTAACATTAAAGTCCATGCATCTATCAACAATTAAACTATAGATTCTACCCAAAATTGGACCAAAAACTAGGCTTGTCACTCCCCCCAACCTAACGTTTTGCTGGTACTCCAGCAAGGGAAGGGTTGTTCTTCTACTTGGTCAGAGCTCTGAAATTTGCAACTGATAGCTGTCCAACATCAGTGGTTGTAGTGTGTGAATCAAGATCCCAATAGAATCCTCCCAATTTGTCAAATTTGTTCCATTTCTGCCTTTCTGCAACAATGTCAAGCTAGTAGAATCTGAAGTTTGGCACGGGCCACATGAGCATGGGTGGCTGGAAAGTTAGAGGAAGCTAAGACCATACCCAAGTTCTCCCAATCTAAATATACCTATCAATCCTCTTTAGTGCTGCAACATAATTGTGGATGGAATGAGGCTCAGCCTGCTTCAGCTCACTCGATAGACTATTCCATCTTTGTGATAGACATCTTCTCATAGTTTCCTCCTTTGTTGCTATCTTTACCTCATACTCATTGTAAACTACCTCAATCCAAGGCATAATCCTATTACCATAACTAGGTTTGAGAAGCATTTTGTGCCATTCTTTATAAATATCCCTTGGGTTATTTGATTCAACTCTAACAGGCAAAGGGATATCAGACTCCAATTATTTATAAGCTCCATGTTGTTGTCCCTAACTAATCTCATTTTGTACCCAAGACATGAATGCTCTTAATTGAATGTCCCCAACATACAACAACGGGTTCCAATCATGGTCTTTTGTGACAACATAATTATGCAAATAAAATTCACATAGCAAATTCTTCATTTCAAGGGAGGAAATCCTATAAGCATTGAAAAATTCCATAGGGGTGTCAATAGAAGGATTCAAACCTGAGGAAATCCTTGACAACTTAAAAGAGAGATACTTCTCTTTCAAGAGCAGAGCATAGACCCTTGGAGGGGTCCTACATTCTAAAATCCATGGTGCCAAAGCTACCATATCATCCACCCTCTGCTTCAGGGTGGCAATTTATACATCTTTATCTTCTATCTCCTTATCCTTCTTTTGAATTTCCTCCTTCAATTTTCATTTTTCCTTTCTCCATTCTTCCTCCCTTTTTTGTATTTCTCTCCATAAATTCAAGATTGTTGCATGTATTGTAAAACCAGGAGGGTTATGAAGGCCTACCAGTCTTTTTGTTAATGGCGGCTCCTCATATGGCACTATCTACATGGACTCAGGTTGTCTAGTTATCTCTGGCTGCAGGGGTAGTATTTCTTCTTTCACCTCTTGCTGCAGGGACTCTTTTTCTTTTTCTTGTTGTGGCTACAAGAACTCCTGCTCTAGTTCTGGATGTTGTTGTAGGACTTCTTGCTATAGGACTTTTTGCTCATGTTGCAGGAAGTCTCGACTTTCCTCAAACTCTTCTGCAATGTCAGTAAGATTAGTTAGTGTTATATTTGTTGCTCTCCCAAATATATCTTCTTCTTCGACATTCTCATGTACCCCATTGGAGCTTCAGGGCCCTTGTGTGATGTCTCACTAGGCTTAGGGATTTCCTGTGGAGGCATACCAATCACAGGCTCAGTTGGTCTTGATTTCCTGGGAGGTTTCTCATGCTTTTCTTTGGCTGCAGGATGAACAATGTCAGTCTTTCTCTTTTTAGAACTTGGCACTTTTCTTTCTACAGGCTGTGTTTTGGCCTTTCCTTTTCTCATTTCTACTTCTCTCTTCTATTCCCTAGTTTTCATTAGGGTCTCAAGTGTAATGTCATCATCAGAATCACAGGAAGAACTTTCTTTTTTCTGAGTGCTCTGTTCCAAAAGAACTAATTTCTATGGTTTCTTATGTTGTAGGAGGATTCACACAAGAGCCAGCACCACAGGTTGAAGCATCAAGAGGGGCTTCAGCCATGCTCAATCTCCTGCTAGACCTACGGGGTTGAGGTAAAGCCCTAGGTTGCAAGTGCTCAGGTCTAATTTGATCAACATTTATAAATTATTCCCAGGTTATTGCAGATACATCATGTAGAGACTTTTCTACTAGCAATTTAATCAGGCAATGGTGGGAAACATAATTATCCCTACCTTTTTGGGTCTTGGCCGCCATTATTGAGAGAATATTGTACAACGCACTGGGCACATTCATCCTCCTTCCGTGCCTCGTGTGATTCAAAAGCTTGAAGTGTATGGAATGAATATTTGACTGGCAACCCTCACAGGTGATGTATTTGATAACATACACAACTATCTGCTTCCATGGCTCGAGTAGAGACATTCTCTTTGCACCCTGTTTGTTAATGCTCAATGGGGGGGTTGTTCAGCTCTGTAAATTTGGCCTTGGTTGATTTGGAATCTCTGGAGGCAAGGTAATTTTTGCCATCAGCTGGTAACCCTATGACCTCTACAATTCTTTCCTCAGTTGCCACAGCTTCCAACCCTTTTACTGTGGCTTTACCTTCTAAAAATGTCTAGGCGAATTTAAGGGTAATGCTTTCATCAAAGCCATCCAGTTTCAGGAAGTAATTTTCCCATCCACAATTTCTAAATTCAGTCGGGCATTGTGCATCCTACAATAAAACATTATGCACCATGGGTTCATTTCGAATTAACCCACCTCCCATTGTCTGCAATCAAACAAATGCTCTGCAACTTCTTTCTTGCAATTCCTGTCTGAAAATCAAGCTCACTTTCCTGCAGTATCTGCTAAATTTCCAGTGCTAATATTGACTGAATTTTCTTTTCTTTGTTTCACCTTTTTGCTTGCAACTCAAGATTATGACATGGGCAATAATGACAAGAAAATGAGTGATAAAAGGGAATTATGATGGGAAGAAATGGTTGCTGCAGTTATTGTCACTTCACACATGCAAGCTGTCATTTCATTCGGATTTCAAATCATCTCATTTCAAATTTTCTGAGTAGCCTAGTATGAATTGACACATGGGCAATAAATTCACAAAATATTTACATCTTTTTATTTCCCCTCCCCCAACCTAAATTTGCACATGTGTCCACACATACGAGATGGGAGTGGTGATTTGATAGGGAATGATGGCATTTTATGTATAATTCTATACTAACGTACAAGGATTAAATGAACGCTCTTAAAAGATGATTAAAGATAGCAATTAATGTGCACATACCTAAATATGTGGAAGATTTGCTGCAAAGATCATGGAGAAAGTATCACTTGCCTTGTGGGAATAAAATAAGCAATTAATGAAAATGAAGTGGAGTGAGGTGAGGTGGAATGGAGAAATGGAAGAGAGAGAAAGGTGGTGATGGATGGGTGGATGGGCGGATGGATGAAGAAATGGACTTCCACGTAAGTGAAATTCTTTATTATGAGAGAGTACGTACCTTAATTAGCTAGAAGGAGGGACATTAGGTCCACTCTCTTCGGCTACAGGAAGCTTGGGTGTTGAATGTTGGGTGAATTGTTGCAGGAACTCTTCTTTAGAAGTTGGCTTGTGGTATAGTCTGAGGCGATGACCATTGACACGTAATTTAAACCTAACAGGGTCAATGGTAGTAAGATGAAAAACTTCATTAGGAAAGACCTCAGCAACTTCATATGGTCCTTGCCACCTTGTCTACAATTTTCCTGCAGTGTCCTAGTATCTTGAGTCATAGAGTAGGGCCCAATCTCCTGGTTGGAATTTCTTGTCCTTGATAATTTTTTCATGCCACCTAATTCTCTGATTATGCACCACTTTTGTATGTTGTAGGGCTGCTCTTCTTATCTCATCCAAAGCATTTAGCTGCATAATTTTTTCTCTTTGTGCCTCAAAAATGTCCATCCCCAAATCTATTGCAGTTCGCAGAGTCTTATATTCAAATGCAACTGGCATCATAGCTATTTTTCCATACAACAACTCAAATGGGGTGAAGCCTATAGTTGTTTTCTAGGTTTTTCTATAGGCCCAAACAACTTCTGGTAATCTGTTTGCCCAATCCTTTCTATGAACAACTACTATTTTAGTTAGAATGGCTTCAATCTCTTTGTTGGTCACCTCAACTTGGCCATTAGCCTGTGGATGATAAGGAGTAGACTTTTTGTATCTTATGTTGTACTCATTAACTAGTGTTGCAACAAGGGTTGACGTGAATTGTGCCCCTTGATCAGTCACTATTTCTCTTGGGACTCCATATCTTGTGAAAATCTCCTCGTAAAGAAATTTTGCAACCTTGTTATCTCTTGCATGCTTCATGGCCTTAACTTCTACCCATTTTGTAACATAATCAATGCATACCAATATATAAGACTTACCATTTGATGGAGGGTCAATTGGTCCCACAAAATCTAATCCCCACTTGTCAAAGGGAGTGATGACTACCTGAGGGCACAATGGCATCTCATCGGACCTGGTTGGTTTGCCCATTATTTGACATCTATCACATTTTTTGGTATACCTCCCCGCATCCTTGTGGAGTGTTGGCCAGTAATATCCTATGTTCAAAACCTTCATTGTTATCCTCTTGGCTGCAAAGTGTCATCCACATGGTTCTTTGTGGCATGCATGCAAAATGTCATATGTCTCATCTTCTCTGACACACCTCCTCATGACATGGTCAAGTCCAGTATAAAACAAACATCCAACAATCCAAGAGAAAGGAAAAGATTTTTCAATGAGTGCCCTTTTCTCTTTTGGAGAGAAGTGAGAAGGAACTCTACCTGTGACCAAGTAATTGGCTATGTCAGCATACCAGGGTGTTTGTACATTGAGGGAGAATAGATACTCATCATAGAAAGAGTCAGTTATGGGCTTATTATCTTCTGATGTAGTTAGCCTTGAAAGAAAATCTGCAACAACATTGGCCTTCCTTGGCTTATCCACAATGGTTATATCAAACTCTTGCATCAACAATAACTATCTTGCCAATCTACCTGTGATCAAAGGTTTATTCATGAGATATCTAATGGCTGCATGATCAGTGTGCACAAAGATTTGGTAGCCTGTTATGTAATGTCTAAATTTGTTCAGTGCATAGATTACTACCAACATTTCTTTTTGTCACTGTATAATTGAATTTAGCTCCTTGTAATTTTTTCCTGACAAAGTAAATGGAATTTTCAACAGCTCCCTCTTTCTGTCCTAAGACTGATCCTATGGAATAATCTAATGCATCGGTGTGAATGTGGAAAGGAAGCTCCCAATTAGGCCTTTTGAGTACAGGAGCATGAGTCAAAACTGCCTTCAAGTCAAAAAATGCCTTGTCACAGGCTTTGATCCACTGAAATTCAACATCTTTTTTGAGAAGAGTGTACAATGGTGATGCTACGTTGCTGAAATCCTTGATGAAACACCTATAATATCTTGCATGACCCAAGAAACTCCTAACATCTTTTTGTTTTTTAGGTGTGGGCAAATTTGTGATTACCTCAATCTTTGCAGGATCTACTTGAATTCCCTTATGGGAGATTAGTGGCCAAGAACTACACCTTCCTGCATCATCATGAAGCACTTTTCACTATTTAAGGACAAGTTTTGATCTTCACATCTTTGCAGGACCCTTCTGAGATTTTCTAATGCTTGATTAAAATCAACACCATAAGTGGTGAAGTCATCCATATAAATTTCCATGAAATCATGAGAAATGTCTGAGAAGATGCTAATGGCTGCCCTCTGAAAAGTTGCAGGTGTGTTGCATAAGCCAAATGGGAGTACTGAATAGGCATAAGTCCCCCATGGATAGGTGAATGTAGTCTTCTCCTGGTCCTCTGCTACAATTTGGATCTGGTTGTAGCTGTTGAATCCATCTAGAAAAGAGAATTATTGCTTTCATGCAAGTGTGTCCAAAACTTGATCAATGAAGGGTAAAGGAAAGTGGTCCTTCTTGGTGGCAGCATTAAGTTCCCTATAATCAACACAAACTCGCCATTTCCCTCCCTTCTTGGGCACAATCACTAATGGAGACACCCACTGGCTATCTGAAATGGGGTAGATAAATCCTGCATCTAGTAATTTTTGCAGTTCTCCTTTCACAATCTCTCTTAGTGCAAGGTTATTCTTCTCTGTAGCTGTCTTACTGGGGTGCAATCATCTTTGATGTAAATTTTGTGTGTACAAAGTTTAGGATCCAATCCCTTCATATCATGATAATCCCATGCAAATGCATGTTGATGGACCCTTAATAGGTTTATCAATAACAATTGTTGTTCTTCATTCAATTTACTATTAACATTCAAATATTTTACTTATGACACTTGTACTTGTGTAGTTAACTCTATGATGACTACTTCATTAACACTTGGTACCTTTAGTTCATATGGCAACAATGTATGGTACATACTTGTTGCTGCAGGAAGTCTATCTACAGGAACAATGGCTACAAGAAGAGTATCTCTAGGAAGAACGTCTATAGTAATAGTGGATGCAGGAAGAGCAGGCATAAGTGTCTTGACTGGAGTAGCATAATGAGAAGATGATGCTTCTTCCACTTCATAATGGTTCTGAATGATGTTAGCCAATACTTCATCCTCATCTTGGATCTGCATGAAGGAGTTTCTACCTAGCATCATAAGTTGTGCCACAGAGTTAACTTCCTTGGCCTCTTCACCAACATGTGGCCATACAAGATTATCTTCATCATGAGATGGCTAAGTAGGCGGATAGAGAATAAATTTTTTAGTGCTCCTCCCATCTGAAATAGTTATGTCACTTGAACGACATCCAATG
>VDFB02084740.1:0-26558 GCA_007258455.2 Sequoia sempervirens
TGTGCTATTGGCTTATGTTGGGTCAATTTTGGCCACTGCTAGGTCGTGTACTATTGGCTCATAGGTTTCTGCAGATGGTTCCCCGCTTGTTGTTGGGCCGCCATTGTCTTCAACTGTGTCTCCTGACGGTTCACGACCTTTGCTAGGTGGGTTTGTTTCTTCTGATTTTCCTCCTTTAGGGTTTGGGTCACTGCATGTGGATTTCCCTCTTTCATTCCCTACTTCTTAGTCCTTTGCTAATGTGGTTGGGTCTAGTGGTAAAATCCTTTCTTCTTCTCTTCCCTCTTTTAAGGGAAAACCCTTAACGATGCTCTTCTTCTACCCCTACTATTATTTGTGGGCAAGAGGTGTTGGATAAAGAATATTATTTCTCTCATTCTACTCTTATTTGTAGATTTAATGGTTTATGGCCCTCCCTTCCAAATCTACACAAATGGGTTTTGGAGTCTTGGAGGCCTATTGTTGAGGATAGGATTGAACTCTATCCTTCGGCTAGGGGTTTTTTTGTGGTTGCTTTTCAATCTAAGAAGGATAGGGCTCGGGTGTTGGAAGGAGGTGTTGGTTGTGGGGAAATCATTCGCTTTCTCTTCGGCCTTAGTTCCCCTCTTTCAACCCTATTTCTAAATCTATTAGTGTTGTTCCTACTTGGGTTAGACTTCCTAATCTACCTCTTCAATTTTGGACTCCTTCTTGCTTTGAGTCTATTAGAAATTCTATTGGTAGGTTTGTTATGGCCGATTCGTCTTCTCTTATCTATGATCATCTTACTTTCACCTGCATTCTTGTGGACGTTGATACCTCAAAATATTTACCTAGGGAGATCTTTTTGATAGTGGGGACCTAGACCATTGTCTCAGATTCTTGATTATGAAGGTCTTCCTTTCCATTGTAGGAGATTTTTTTCTATAGGTCATTTGGTTGCAAACTGTTATAAATCTCATCGAAGTTATGCTACTTGGTGGAAAGATGCTCTTTGTGAGCATCTTACTGTGGGTGAATCTTATGATGATTCTGGGGAAGATTCTGGGGATGATGACTTGGCCCCTAAAGTCATGGCTTCTTCTACTGATGGTTTGTAGTTGTCATCCGTTGTTGTTGCTGCTGCTCCTGGGTCTTTTGTAGTTGTTGTTGGGGCTTCTGGTTCTACTGATGTTGTTGGTGTTGTTGGTTCTTCTACAATTGTTGGTTTATCTGTAGTTGCTACAAATGTGGTTGGTTTGTCTACAGTTGTTGTTGTGGCTAGTGAGGTTGCTACTATTATTGTTGATGATTTTTTTGTTGTTACTATGTCTTCTAGTTTATTTACAACTCTTGTTGCTATTGTTGGTTGTGGGAGTGACACTCCTGGTTCTCTTCCTTTTTTTCCTTTGGCGGATTTTCCTCCGACTTCCCCTTGCTCTAATCCTTCGAAGGATGATCTTTCTTGGATGGTTGTGCAAAGAAGGAAGAGAGGCCTCCCTAAGCATAATCATTTCTCTCAGTCCCTTGTTATGTTTGTTCATGGTGGTCGGAAGGCTGCACGTGTGGTTTAGCTTTTCTCTTCCCACTGTTGCTTGATGTTGTTTGGTTGTTGTTCTTCTTTCTTTATCTTTGGAGTAGTTGTTTGTATCTTTTGCAGTTTTTAGGTTTTTGGATGTTGTTGACTATCTAGTATTGTATCTTTTGAGCATCATTTTGTACCTAAAGTTGTAAAGGGTTTTGGGTCCCTTCAAAACCTGTTTTTCCCTTATAATAATAAAAATCATGTATTGATCATAAATAATATGTTACACCAATATAATTCATCCAATTGTTTAGTCTACTAATATTATAACAACATAATAGTATTCAACTTATAAATAGCCCATAAAACCTCTATCGAATTCATCAAATTTATAAAGAAGTGAGAAGAAAAAAATATAATTAGTTTCTCAAATCCACATTTACCAAAACCATGTTCCATGGTTAAAAACCAATAACCAATGTGTAATTATGATAACAATGAACATAGAAATTAATTATGATATTATCTTTGATCCATAATACAAGATGGGCTCACATTCTAAAGTATAGAGTTTCATAATAGAGAGCCCAACTAATGTGGACCTTGCCCATTATAACAATATATTATACTCCCACAAAGGTAACTCCCAAGTTCTCATTAAAGATTGTTGGGTAAAAGCACAATAGTGTGTCACACTTTCAGCCAAATAAATAGATTTGAGCGAACTATTTTTGGCCGGAAGATATTTGGCCGAGTGGCTTTCTGCTGAAACCATGCAGAACCGACGTGGTAGGTACCTTTTCGATCGAAGAGGTTTCAACTGAAAGTCACTCGGCCGAATACGTTTGGCCAAAAACGTGAAAATAGTGAGCGTATTTGGTATATTTAGCTTGAAAATATCGAGCAATTTTCGGTCAAGTATGTTTCGACCAAAACATGCTTGACCAAAACATACTCGGCCGAGCATGTCTAGTTGGCATCCTACTTGGCGGCCAACTCACCTTTTTTCAGAATTTTTTGAAACATTCAACTTCGGCAGAGTATTTCTCTAGTTAGAATGATTTTTCTGCAAAAAAGAAAAATACCCTTTTGTAGATCTCGAAGTGGTGAATCCAAATATATAATTTTTTTAATATTCTGATTAGTTTAATATATTTTATTTTTTAAATAATGCAAGTAGGTTGTTAAAATTAAAAAAGAGGTTGATTAATTTATTTTTTAAAATAGTAAAACATATTAATTTTAAAAAAAAATTATATGGGGCACAAGAGGAGAGAGTCTTCTTCAAAAGGGTATAATTTGTTCTTTTGAAAATGATTAAAAAAATTGACAATAGTTGATGGCCCGTGAAAACTGTCAAATTCTGACAAGTCTGACTTTAAAACCGCTATTAATGGTCAAAATTTGATTTTTTTTTCCCATGCACAAAAATATTGAAGCCACTCATTTGGAGAAAAAAAAAAAAGCTAGGAGAAACAAAGTTTTTTTCAATTTGTTTCTTGATGGCCCGTGAAGTCACCCTTTTCTAAAAAAATTCAGCATTCCAAAATCTGTCCTTAAATTGATAAAAAATAATGGAAACAATTTTTTTTTAAATTTAAAAATTATAGGAATAAAATTCATCAAAAGTTACACATTTCATTAATTTACACCATTTTGAAATTCAAAACATAATGACCACTTTTATGTGGTCGAAGTTCAAAATTTTTTGCTCTTGGTCGATTCCTTTATAACGTGTGACATAGGTTTGTTCTTTTACCCTGTTGGAAATATCAATATTACACATAGGACTGCACAAATACTATCAACTAGTCCTATCAAAATTTTATTCTTTTTCAACAAGATTAATCTAACATTGCATCATTGCAATATATCTTATAAGATATTCCTCGTATCGATAACCTCTAGTGTAGCACATGCAAAAAATTTCTTTGTGAGCTACCTCTCTTATTGATCACTTATAGGGTCACACACACAAATAAATTTCTATTGCTGGGCTATCACTCCCTCTCATATAACCTTCATGGGCGAAGAATCTAAAGAATGATTGTCCAACCATACATCCCTAATATTGAATTAATTACACTAGAAAATTTTAGATGTGCAATAAAATAAATAGAAAAGTGATATCTTTATTTTCATCAACAATAGTTTCACTAATTTGATTGGATTTACAACTAGCACTTGCACTAAAGAGGGTGCAATAGTTACGCTGATAGAAAAATATAGAGAAGTAAGAATGGGAGTGACGTGCAACTTAGCACTTGTATGCTATTGTTTGTATATTTTTACAAAATGGATGTAATACATATCTGGAGATACAACAAGACACTAGTACCATAACAAACAAAGTTTTAATCTTACATCAAAAATAGACATTACCAAAAGATAATGGGTGTATAACCATCTCTTTCATAGAATAAAGAAGTAAACATACAATTTGTTTATTCCATCTTGTTCGAATTATATAGAAAATGTCAGTAATATATAGAGAACACCTTTGTCATGTTTTGCATACTCCCAAATATATACAATTTTGTTTGAATTAAATACAAAATGTTTGTAATATATAGAGAACACCTTTGGCATGTTTTGCATACTCCTTTATTCTATGAAAATAATAAATGTATGCGTAAACTAAGATGGCATGATCCTCTAAATAGACAAAGACTAATTTATATTATGAGTTGATGGATATAGATCATGATGTTTTCTTGAAGCAAGATGTAATTATTTTCCCCTAGTTTGTTGCAATGTATGGAATGTAATGGGTGGATGCATGGATAAATGAATGGATGAATGGATATGTTAGGAATGAAAAGGATGGTAGGGATTATGTTGTGGTACGATAACCAATTTGGATTGTGGATGGTCATTTGGATAATAGTTGATGGCTCAGATAATGGTGGGTACGATGAATGATAATGACCCATGTCAAGATATTTACCATAAGAAAGTGTTAAGTGTACACTAAATGTTGACCAAGATCAAGATGATTTGGAATATGGATGGCGATGGGTGAACATGGATTTGATAGATGGTTCACAAATGAATGGATTTATTATGGATAAGATGGATGGAGTGTTGGATTTATTATGGATGGTGTAAGATGCTTCTACCTGATTTGGCACACATAGATGTTCGATTATACACATGACACCTTTTTGCCAGGTTTCCATCATGGTACCTTCCTAAAGTGCCACTATAGTGGTTCTTAGTAAAGGACAATTTTTTCTTGTGTATTTTTTTTTTGTTTCTTGAATTGTCATTTTTTCTTTGCAAATATCGGAGTTAACCTCATCTAGATGCACACATCACGATAGGGAACCATTAGAATCATTATGATAAAGAGTTTTCAACACACGGTTAATGCAAGAGTTGGATATCATGGATGTCAAAGTTGATGGTGGTGTACATTGAGAGATATGAGATGTATATTGATTGGTTGATTGTTTGGATCTTTTTTTTCCAAACTTGGGAGGATGAGCAATGGTAGGTGGATATGGAGATCCGGTTGGGACAAATTTTTTCATAGATCTTGTAGGTTGCTCTTGAAGCTTTTTTGTGTACTTTTGGAATTTTTTGATGGATGAACTTCCCTTGATTTATCCCCCATAGTTTCTTTGACTAATGGAGGTTGAGAGGGATGATTTTGTTTTATATTTTTTGGTATCCATTTGAATTTTATTTGTCCATTTTTCTTCAATGATTATTTTACCTCAATCATTTGTTCCTTTCTTTGATATACCTTGTGCTCATGTGGTTGGGCACAATTTGTGGATGGGATGATCTGTGAATGATGAATGAAGTTATGAATAGTTGTAGCATTGATAGTGGTTTTGTCATAAGGACTCTACATTCTCTCTATGTTGATGTTTGCACTAGAAAAAGTTAATATGAAATACCATAAATTCTTCTTTGCTTTGATCTATCACTAGGAATTTAAGAGTAGAAGACTCTTGCTCATTGATAATGATGTTTAGAGTAGGAGAATTTTGTTTTTGAAGATCATCTACGTGTACATTAGGAGTAAGCATCTCATGGGTAGATGAAGCAATAGGTGATATATGGCTATGATCATCATTTGTGTCATCTTGTATGGATTGGGTAATTCCCATTAGATCATGGTAGTATACTAGAGATATGGATTCTTGATCTTGATTCTATGTGGTATTGTCTTTAATATGCTTTGGTTCATGTTCTTGACATGGATCAATTTGAAAGGATGGATTTTTTGCAAAGGGTTGTTCGATTTCTTCATTAGGCATGAGAATTGGCTCAATATTCTGTTGATTGTGAAGTGGATTTGGATCAAGTGTTGAGTTGTGAAATCATTCAATATCTACAACCATGAGTTGGCGAGATGTCTATATGTCTTGGAAATGACCATTGCTAGAATTTGGTGAAAGGTGTTCATCATACTTTGGAATAAATTCTTCTGATTGAAGAAACCATTGTAGGAGTATACAAATGTGGAACATCCACCTGCATGTTATTGCAAATGTGGTATAAATATAGAAACAATAATATGTATTATATGAATATGGTAAGGATAAAATTAAACAAATACAGTTTATTGAGAGAGGTGTGTTTATGTATGTGTACCTATACTCATCATAATGAGAGAAGATGTAGTCGGAGCTCTTATTTTTTCATGATAATTGTGTATGGATTATTCTTCATTCTTGAGTATTGATTGAAGGAAAATGGTGGATCTATCCTAAGTCTGTGTATTGATTTAACTGTAGATATAGTTGTAAAAGTCAATCCCTGTCTTTCTTTTTTAGATATATCAATTATTGCTCTTTCAATTGTTAATCCTTAGGATTTATGCATTCTAATTTCCCATGCCATGCATAGTGGTAACTGTCTATGAACACCTAGAGATATAGGTGATGTTGGAATAGTTGTTGGAGCATGTATGTTCCAAGGTGGTCCATTATAAGTATCAAATTTTACTACTACCAATAATGGTAAATCAGGTGGTTTAGATCTTTTTGTGTATACAATATCTAAAACCTCTCCAAGAGAACTACTTACAAGGCTTGCCCAAATCCATAGGTTTGTAGTAAGCATGATGCATTGGACTCTACATAGCAGGAGTTCATGGGGAAGGTGGTCCACATCATTGTTGATGTTTGATTTTGTGTTTGTCTTTATTGCAATACTGAGTGCAATAGGAAGATTTAACAGCTGCATCATTTTTTTTTTGTTCCAACTAAGTCATTTGTTAGAAATAGGTGCATTGCTTGGTAAAAAGATTTTTTTTCATTTTTTGATAGCATTGTGTTTTCTAGAGTTCTTTAGAAGTCAATTTGAGCTTGAGTGTCCCCATGTTGTCAGAATATTCTTTCTAGTGTGACAATAATAGTGAATAGTTCCCATAGGGCTTTCACATCTGTGTGGGAGGCATAGATAGGTTTGTCCATAATAGGAGGTAGTTTTGCAAAGTCATTTACAAGAATGATAGAGGTTCCACTGAAGCACAAGTGTTGTTGGTGGGAGAAAGCCTCACATAGCCTAGTAGCAATTTTCAAGAGTAATTTTGGGCCTATAAAGCTCATCTAATCAATTAGATGGTATTTTATGTGTCTCATGGTCTATTGAAACATTGCAAGTGATTGACCCTTCAATGGTTGAATTTCCTTGACTGGAATCTTCAAGGATGAATGTATAGTAGAGGCATGTATGTTGAATGTTGTGATTCATGTAGGAGAAACAAAAAGGAGTGGGATATTTTGTTGTAGTACTAAACTGGAAAGGGAGTGTTTAATGCAATGAATAAGATAGGATTTCCCTATTCCTATTGTGCCTTGTATGATCATGTGCAAGGGTTTATCGAATTCACAAGCACTACAATGGTCCAAAACTAAGAGCGAGCTGTTGTTTGGGAGAGAGTGGATATGAGAGGTCGTTAAACTCAAATGGTGTTGGGATGTCATGTTGGTTCACCTTGTTTGTGCTTACGAAATGCTCTGCAGTTTAATGTAAAGATTGAGGTATTGTATGGTCCTTCCACTTGTTGCAATTGTCAAAGTCGCGTCTTCCAAGCATATCAAGGGAATTAAGATTTCCACTAGTACCAAGACCCAATTGTGATAATAACTCCCATTCATTCAATTGTATTGTATTTGCTATATTGCTTTCATTCTCTATTTCCTCTGCTTCTTCTTGATTTACTTCTTCATCAGTTACATGGTCAATATGCCACACATAATATTTAAGTATATTCATCTCCTTCCAATTTGCAAAAATTGTCTCTTTCTTGATACCGATGTTTGAGACAATGTTACAAAATTTCTTGTAAAGAAGTAGTTCGCTACAACAAAATGTCTCAAAATGTTTTAAATCCTCCTTTGGAATAGAAGCAAATTGGGGGAAGACACTAATAATTTTATTTTGTAGTGTTTGCGACTTGATGAGAACAAGAATGATCATGTAGATTCAAGTAGTTTTATTGTCTCCATTTGAGGACGTTGTGTATAATTGGAGGTAACTCAGTTGCAATGTATTTTCATTTGGGTTTGTCCTAATTTAGTTGAATTTTTTTTTCCCAACATTAAGTTCCATAAATTCACGATTGCAAACAACAAGGGGAAGCTTTTGCAACATATGGCATGTTTCTTGTGCACCTATATCACAATCATCAATAATCTTAGACATGAATTTTCTATATGTTGCGAGCACTTTGTCTTCAGGTGATTGCTTTCAAATATTGTTGGCAAGAGACACTACAAATATTTTCTAGTGTTGTCATTGATGGCAACCCTAGTCAGTGATTGGATATGCACATAATCATTTGCTCATACCAGCAAACAAATTGAAGAAAGACAAGGAAGAACAAAGCATTCGACAGTTTTGTGTTCATCAATTCACATGCAAATTTTTTGTTGTTATTTTGAGTTATGGATCTCATGGGAGGTTGATCAATGTATGTCTTGTGTTATCCAAAAATATCAATGCCTCGTATCAAGTTGTGTGCAAGTCTGGAGATCCGGTTGGATATCTTTTTGTTCATTAGGGTTTGGTGGCCGACCCAGTTGATATAACGTGTCACAAACATTTGAGGAGTGTTTAGTCAAATGTTTTTATGTTCGAGCATTTTGATTTGGGTTTGAGCTAAGTTGTGGCTGACTGTTGTGGATGCGCATTGAATATTATTCATGATTTGAGCCATTAGTTGTAAATATTTTTAAGTTTTATTGAAGCTGACATGTTGCAATTAAATTCTTAGTCGCAGATATATATAAATGATCAATTATATCATTTTGGTGTGTGAATAAGGTGTGTCGATGTGTGTTACAAATATCAGAAGGGTGATTGATCAATAATACACAGTTTCACTTGTTCATTAAATATTTTGTGATGTGAGTTAGAGCAGAGCAGAGCAGAAGTGCATAATTAGTTAGAAGGACAAAAGATCAACTATTGAGGCTAACCAGAACTGTAATTAAGAATTTGTAGATGCTACTCATTCCTTGGATCTAATGCAAATCTTTGTATAAGTGCTATAACTTCATTTTGAGTAGTGAGCTCTAGGTAGTGCACCTAAAATGCAAGTGCATTCCCACATTGTAATCTTCCTTTTGAGTATACTCAGATCATATTGTGGATTGGCCATCCACCGTGGATTTTCCCCTAATAGGGTTTCCACGTAAAAATCCTTGTGCTATGGTGTTGTGGTTGTTTTCTTTATGTTCATGCATATTTCTTTTGGTTGGATGCTTTAAGTGGGTTAAAGATCAAAATAATAAATTTAATTTTGTAGAACACCTGATTCACCCCTCTTTAGTGTTGCTTGTTTCCAACAATTGGTATCATAGCTAGTTCCTCAAAAGAAGTCTAACAAATTGGGGAGATCTTGGAAAGTATTTTCAATGGATACAAGTAGTCTTCAAGAATAAATTTTGGTGGCCCTAGATGATCTTGACCAGTCAAAATCTAAGAATTGGGAATTGTAGGAAAATATTGAGAATGCAAAGAAATTCATTCAGTCATCAAAGACAAAACCAATGAATCAAGGGAGAAAAGAGAAATGAATTATGTGATCATCTTAAGCAAAAAAGAATAGAAGCTCAAGTGGAAGATGAACAACTGAGTCATGCCTTGAAGGAGAAAATAGAAGAATGTGAAAAGTTCTCCAAAGAAAATGCTGCCCTGAAGCATGAGATGGAATCTATCATGATGAGAATGACCAAGGAGATTGAAGATAGAAGGAAGAATGAAGAAAAGCTTGCTCAATCCTTGAAAGAAAAATATAAAGAATGCAGCTGATTGGACAATGAATTGGAACAATCTAAAAACAATGAGGAAGTGCTTGAAAAACAACTTGATGATCTTAGAAATGAACTTATTGCTGCAAATGAGCACAAGGAGAAATTCAGAGCTAGCTCAACCAAGCTTGATGAACTGATTAAAGTTCAGAGGACTAATGGTGACAAGTGAGGTCTTGGCTATGAAGAAGGAGAAAGTTCTAGATCTGGACAAGGGAGATTCAGGAAAGGAAATAAGATGAATGGAGCTAGAAGGAATCCGGTAAGACAACCAAATGTTGAAAGATTCAATGGTTACTATTTTACTTGCAATAAATTTGGTCATATGGCTTCTCAGTGTAGAATCAGGATGAATCCAAGTGGACTATCATTCTTAGGTCAGTGCTTTAATTGTAATATGTTTGGTCATAAGTCAAATGAATGTAGAAATGTGATGAACAACTTTAATTGAGATGTCAAATGCTATGCATCTAATAGACTTGGGCATATTGCTAACCAATGCAAATCAAGGAAAATCGGGAACAAGAGGGTTTGGATAGAGAAATGTTGTAAGCTGCTAACCTGTAAAAATTCTGGCCACACTACTAGATTCTATTGGAGCGTAAGAGGTCCGGTAAAACAACAAAACATGTAGTAGGGATGTTAAGGGAAAAGGTAGCTCATGCATGTGATCGAGGAAAAAATGTAGAAGAAATGGGTGAAGAAGAAATCCATCTATCAAGGAAATGTGCCAACACTAGAATTGCCGGGTAATTCCTCCGTGACTAAGGTTTTAGGCCTTTTGGCCTAGTTTGTCAAGAAAATCTCTAACTCTAGCCCTCGACACCGGAATGTGGATAAGTCCAAAGCTATGATGTTTTCGCATGTTGTTCGTCCAATTGGAGAAAGTATTATACATTATTGAGACCTAAGAATTCATCTATCACAAGGTATTGGAAACGGTAAACCGTATTGAGTTAGGTAAAAGCATTTCTATTGTGACAAAAGGGTTAGGTGTGTGAATGATAAAAGGTCATTTTTATCCCTTCATTTGTCACTTCGCATTTTGGAAGTTTGCGAGCTCTAGGAGAACTTTGTTAAATTGTGGTGAGATTCAAGTGTGAAGTATTCAACCATCAAAAATTCTGATCATACCTAAAAGGTATTTATCTGAAAACCCGTGAATTTGTAAAAATTGCCACTCCATTAGTAGTTGAAGTCAAGAATAGACCCCATCTGAAGTTCAAGTGGAATCCTTTTAAGTCTATTGAGACTGAGCCCCTAGGTGCATTTTCGTTTGTATCGTATGGTGTCTTGCATACTAAAGACATTAGGGATTACATTCATGCTAATATTGAAGAGTTAGGGAGCTCACAAATGTTGAACTTTTATTCCAACCATATAATTGGAGAGGACTTCACTGTTAAGCCAGAATACAAAACCCTAGAAGAGAAGTTCACACAGTTTGTGAAATTCCCCATATTTGAGGAAAGCGAATGGGTGCAATATATTTTGAGCTAAGTTCATGCCAAGTTCATGTGGTTCAATTTTTAAGATTACGAAAGAGGCTATAAGCATTGTCACAGGTCTAAATTCCTCTACTGGACTGCCAATATTGAAATCTGTAAAGAATCAGACGGTTACTGATGCAACATGTGCAAAATTTGATATAAGGGAAATGACAATCGAAGATATTGTTGAAGTGGATGTGAAATTTGCATCGATGGTAATTGGCTACAAGGTCTACCACTATAGCCAAAATAATTCATTATCCAGTACGACCATTTATGGAGCCTATCAGATGGTAAAAGAAAATGTAGATTATGACTTGTGTGAGCTCCTTAGAAGTTAGCTGATAGAGTATTTGGGTAAGATTAAGAAAAAAAAGAACTCTTTTAAATATGGTAATTTTCTGTTGTGTTTGTTCTTTTATTTCATGAGTGAGGTTTCGAGTGTTAGGAAAGTTCATTGGAAAAGTAATCAGCATATAGATGTTCAAATAAGAGATATATTGTATGGAATTGGTGATAGTAAGACCAAAAAAACTGCCCTCTAGGCGTACTTCAAAAAATTTCAGAGTATGATGCATGCAAGAGAAAGAATTCCTACTTCAATTGTAGAGAAGGACAAAGATACAATCTGTTTCATGGTAGATATTGATCAATGCCTAATGGAAGCCGTTGATCCTAGAATGATATGGATTATTCCTATGGGATATGAAGTCAAGGCAAACATCTTGGAGATGTATGTAGAAAATTTGCTGAGCAAGCCTCTGGATCCAATAAAAGAGAGGTTTGGAACCTATGCTAAAAAATATATGCAGGTGTATGAATAGTTGAAGAAGCCTAAGCCTGTCAGAAGAGTAAGAAAAGAAGTGGAAGTCATTGCAAAATGAATGGGTATATCTGTAGAAGCATTGAAAGAAGCCAGGAGGGTCAGAGATGAAGCTGAAGCAAGAAAAGAGCCAACAAGAACTGAATCTGCTAGTCTGGCAACATCCTCTACCCGTACTAGATCAACAAGGAGTTCTCCATCCCTATCTACTCCTGCATCCAAGCCAGTTCCTATGCAAACTCAAGACAAGGCTTCCGGTAAGAGGAAGAAGAAAAATAGCACAAGAACCTATGAATCTATCTTAGAAGATGAGGAGACTCAGTTAGATGGAGGTATGAAAGAAATAAAGGCTACCGACACTCAGGCTACAAAGGTAACCAAGAGAAAATATTTCGATGAAGAAGAAAAGGAAAAGAAGAAGGAAAATTTTGACAAACCAGGTATGACAGTTGAAGAAGTTGAGAATGTTGTTGTCAAGGAGGGAAACTTCAAGCCCCTCTACAAATGGTATGAAATTTTTGATGAATTAGGAAAAAGAATTCTTGAGGCAACAATAAAAAATCTGAATATTTTCAATAAAGTTCTTGTTGAAATTATGTCTGGTTTACCTAAGAGTCTGTATGATGTGTTGGAGATGAGAAGAGTAAATTCTAGGATAGAAGAAGAGCATATGAGAAAGAGAATTCTTGCATACTTATGTCTAGAAATGTCTATTGAGGAGATGAAGTCACTCCTAAACAAAGCCAAGAAGGAATTTAAAAGCAAAACAAGGGTGAAAAAACTTATGATCGGTGAAACTAATGTTGTTGCTGATGAAACCAAGAAAATCCTGGAAGCATTTATGTTAAAGAACAAGATCAATGTTGAAGAAGTGAATGATGAAGATGTTGTATCTGATCTAGTAAATGAGGAGGTGAATGTAGATACTAAGGATATTCATATTCCTCCTGATGTGGATAATACAAAAGTACCTATGGAGACTAAAGCTCCTAAGGTTGTATTAGCTGAAGGAAATGAGATGCCAAATGAAGAAATCGAAGCTCCTCAAGGAAATCAAGAAATAGTTACTAAAGAAAGAGAAGTTGAAGAAGAAAAGGTTCAAGTTAAGGAAATTCCAGTGGAAGCAAGAGACAATGCTGAGGCAGAGAAGAAATTTCTGGTGGAACAACAGGAAGAATTTGATCATGAATTGGTTGAAGGCCTGATTGATCTATCCACCTTGTCCCCAATTTAGAAAATGAAAGTTGCATCTTTTGCCCAGGCAAAAGCCAAAAAAGAATTGCTAAATTCCCACATTGAGGATAATGAACTTTTGGGTCTTACATCTGGAGTTCTGGAGAAAATTATGCCAACTCATGTTAAGGATATGTCTAGTTCCCCTTCTAGTGAACTGAAGAAGCTCATAAATTCTATAAGTACTCATTTTGAGTCTCTTGAAAAATCAGCCATGGTTAAAGTGCAGAAGGAGTTTGATGGAAAAAGATTTAGTAGGTTGAAAGAAATGATTACAAATGAAAAAAATCTATTAGCCACTTGTATGAAGAATATTCAAGGTTCTCTATCTAAAGGTGGAAATGCCTATAAGTCATGTTTATTTTTGTCCAAATTTACTGAAGCTATTGAGAAGAAGGTGAAGGATCTTGAAAAAAAATTGGCTACCATTTTCGATGCTTTTGATCCATTAGCTGGTGATGTTGGTAAGCAAGAAGGTCAAGTAATATCTCTACTTGAGAAAATAAGGAGCTTGAAGCATGAAAATGATAGGATTGTAGGAAGAGCATGTGAGCTCATAGGACTAATTGGTCCAAAGATTGAAATAATGGTGAGTGCATTAAAGGAAGCCAAAGATGCTATGGCAGTTAGTGACCCAATGAATCTTGAGTCTGCAAAAACACAATCTTATTTAGTTTGTGGTCACATAACAATTCTGGAGAGTCTCAAAAGGGTTTGGGACACAAATTTAAGTGTGTTGAAGAGAGATTTTGCAAATGTTGTCAAATTTGTGTAAGTTACAAGATCATGCTTGTACAGTTTCAAATTTTTATTTTTTTTGGTTTCCCCAGTTTTTCCATTTATGTCAAATGGGGAGAGTTGTACAGTGAAAAATGTATATTCATCTTAGGGGGAGTTGCATTTCTAAGCTGAGATTGAAGATTCTTTTTGAAGTTTTGAAGTGGCAGTGTAATTCATGTTGGTACTGATATGACACTTAGTCATTTTTCACTAAGTGTTGTCATCAATGCCAAAGGGGGAGATTTTTGGCAAGAGACACTGCAAATTTTTTTTGGTGTTGTCA
The DNA here is from genome assembly GCA_007258455.2 of Sequoia sempervirens. Classification (NCBI taxonomy): domain Eukaryota; kingdom Viridiplantae; phylum Streptophyta; class Pinopsida; order Cupressales; family Cupressaceae; genus Sequoia; species Sequoia sempervirens. The sequence goes on from VDFB02084740.1 coordinate 14,366, forward strand.
TTGATGGAAACCATGGTCGGTGATTGGATCCGCACATAATCATTTGCTCATAGCAGAAAAAATATTGAAGATAGTCAAGGAAGAACAGAGCATCCAACAGTTTTTTGTTCATCGATTCACATGAAAATTGTTTGTTGTTATTTTGAGTTGTGGATCTAATGGGAGGTTGATCAATGTATGTCTTGTGTTATCCAAAAATCTCAGTGCCTTGTATCAAGTTGTGTGAAATTCTAGAGATCCAATTGGATATCTTTTTGTTCATCAGTGTTTGGTGGCCGACCTAGTTGATATAATGTGTTACAGACATTTGAGGAGTGTTTAATCAATTTTTTTTGTGTTCGATCATTTTGATTTGGGTCCGAGCTAAGTTGTGGCCAACCGTTGTGGATGTACATTGAATATTATTCATGGTTTGAGCTATTAGTTGTAAATATTTTTAAGTTTTATTGAAGCTGACATGTTGCGATTAAATTCTTAGTTGCGGATATATAAATGATCAATTATATCATTTTGGTGTGTGAATAAGGTGTGTTGATGTGTGTTACGAATATCAGAAGGGTGATTGAGCAATTAAGCATAGTTTCACTTGTGCATTAAAGATTTTGTGATGTGAGTTAGAGTAGAGCAGAGCAGAAGTGCATAATCAGTTAGAAGGATAGAAGATAAACTATTGATCCCAACCAAAACTATAATTAAGCATTTGTAGATGCTACTCTCTTAGTTTATTCTTTTGGATCTAATCCAAATCTTTGTAAGGTAGTGTGCCTTTCTGTTTTGAGTAGTGAGCTCTAGGCAGTGCGCTTGAATGCAAGTGCATTCCCACATTGTAATATTCCTTTTGAGTATACTCAAATCATATTGTGGATTCACCATCCACCGTGGTTTTTCCCCTAATAGGGTTTCCACATAAAAATCCTCGTGTTATGGTGTTGTGGTTTTTTTCTTTCTATTCATGCATATTTCTTTTGGTTGAATTTTTTAAGTGGGTTAAAGACTGGAATAATAAATTTAATTTTTGCAGATCACTAATTCACCCCCCCTCTCAGTGTTGCTTGTTTCCAACAAATATGTGTGTCAACATATCAATACAACTTTCAAATTTTATTTTTTCATTTGCGACATATTTTGTAATGTACTTTAAAAAAGGTGTTTTTGAAAGCACGGGCTGGCAATCCATATTGGTCTCCATGTGGAAAGCATTTTTGGGCTATGTATATTCAACCTATCATCATTACGTGCAGGGGAAAAAGTTTTTTTTCCATTTTCATCACTGCACAACAAAGAGGTGGCACATTCAAGCCAGGGTACCCTGTATTGGCACTCCATGATGTTTCCTTTCTTGCGAAGGCAGGTTGATTCCAAACATTTGGTTTGTCTCTAGACATGGTTGAGTAACTCTTTGTAGTTATAAAGTGTATTTGTAGCGAAGATTTTAGGTGTAGTTAGTAAGCATGGATTGTCTTGCGAAGACCGATGGTGTTTGTTGTTCCTGTCTCCTATATTTTGAGGGTTCTAGGCACTAACATATTTGTCAAAGAAAGATTTTGCTATGTCTACATTTGCATGATTGCTCCAGTCAAGTTTGTTTATGTTTGGGGCACCTTCAATCCAAAGGAATCCATGTACATGTGCAAACCTTGGCTTTGGTGGCACATCAATAGGTTCAAGAAAAAATATCTAAACCTTGGATGCCTTCCAAATATATTATCATGAAACCTCATTAGGTACACCACATATTCATGCATTTCAACTTGTCTATAGAAAGGTTGTAAATGTAGTGCACTACCATTTGGAAAGAGCACTTGAAGGAAAATCCATCTCTAAAAGGCCCTCAGTATTGTATTCATTAACTGGTGAGGACTCTAGTTTTGACCAATCAATAATGGTGTCATCTTGGTCTCTAACTTGCAATGTTTCTTTGATGATTTCTAGTTCATGGCATTTATTTGGTAACCTAGCCATAAATGTTGAGAAGCAAGTGAATGTATTGTCTAGTGGGTATACGTAAAATGTCAATGCATTGTTGGTGCAACCATATTTTCAGTGTCAGCAATAATGTTATGAAGCATATTGCAATTTTTTGTATTTTTATCGAGGAGCTCTTCAAGAGATGCAAAATCCACCTCAGCGTCTTTGTAGTATGGGTCATATGTGATTTTATATTTTAGTGTAGCCCACACACGATGCCTACTTACATAGTAGTCATAATGGTCCTACTTACATAGTAGTCATAATGATCACCTTTTGTATTGGTTCTTTGAACCACAACACATCCATGTTTACAATTTTATGTGGCAAGTATTTTGCTATGGTTTTGATATCTTGCGGGAAAAAAATTGTGTGCCCACTATATTTGTATTGGCCTCCACAAGCATGTGTTACTTGAATTATCAGATTAACTCATGCTATAAGCATTTCTTCGACTTGTGTTAGTGTTTGTAGCTAGTATGGTTGTACTCCTGGGTCCATAAAATTAGTTGATGAGAAACAATGTCTACCTTTCTCATGAAAGCATCTAAAACAAACTAGACCACTTTGTGTTGATTTGGTGTGCATTCCTGGGTAGCATTCATGGAAAACTGTGCAAGTTGGAAAGTTTGATAGTTTATCTAATCTCTAATGAAATTGTTTAGAAGCTTCTATAAAAAAAATTGGTATGTGGTAAGCTTGTGGATTGATTTTGAAGAGTGTGCATTGTTTTGTGTGAACACATTGACAAACCTTGATCAAAAAGGTGTTTAGTTTGGGATGTAGATTCATATGGTTCAATGTTGTGTTGGTTTGAATGAATGGAGGTTGGTGCATTGGATTGTATTGTCTATTTTCATATGTGTTGCATATGATGGTGAATTCTTATTTCTTCTTTATGTTGAATATAGTAGTTATGACTTCTTTTACAAGATTGTATGCTTTTAGGGTTAGAGGTTACCTTCTGTAAAGGAAATAGGAACTACAATCATCAAATGTACAATTACATTTATACATATAGAATTAAAGAAGCTAAACATTTATGGAACAAGCTCTTCGATCATTCTAATTTTGATAATTATTTGAGATACAATTGGTATGCTATATACATAAGTAATTCAGTGGAAGAGATCAATCACATTATTTTCATAATACCAATATATTCAATACACATGTGACTTCAAAATTCCATGTATGCAATCAAAAGTATAGAAAGTATACTATATAAGATGTTACAAAATTGTATATGCATTACATAAGCACTTGAGCTACATCTAAACACTAGCAATATGACACATATCAGTGATTCAAACTAACATGAGTGAATTCTCTACAATAAAATCTAGCTCATCAACCTTTGCGATTGTTGATTTTACCTGTCCTTGAGCACCACTTGAATCATACAAATTTGTGATTGTGAAGACAAATTACTTGAATAACACTCCTTTGACTATGGTCTTAGCTTCAGTTTCTTTTCTAGGATTGAATTGTAGCATGAATAAATTATCTGTAGACATTCCAAGAAGTTCGGTGGCCGGTTCTTCAAAAGTGACAACCCATAATATTCTTGTATGATTTGTGAGATTTAGCTGGAGTATGTATCTATAGGTACATTTAGCAGTTGTAGTTTTGCACTTTGAATAGTGGTCACTTCCACAAAAGGATATGAAAATCATGGCAAAAACCTATCCTAGGAATTGGACATTCCAGCAGGTGACTAATACCTCTTCGTGGACGTTCATTTATTTGTCAAACCAGGGAACATAAACTTTAAATGGAGTGGCACTATATGTGCACTAAGAACCGGTTTTAGTCATGACCTATTGAAAATAAACACTTAGAAAGAAATTCTATCTATGCTACAGGAAGGTAATGCAAAGTTCTCTTAACTCAATCATAATCTAACCAAAGCGTAAATTGTAATAGCTGCTACCGGAGAGACAAACCATATAAATCGGCCTTTACAAGTTGGGTGTGAACAAACACAGGGATGGATTCCCAATGCTGCAGGAACAGTATAAGACTGAGTTTGTGTTGAAACTTCTAAAATAAAATCTAACTTGAATTAACAAAAGATAAACAACTACGCTCCTACAGATACTTACTAAGTGGGCCCCCTTAGCAAGCATCGACTAATTGACACAAAAGATTGTGCTCATAACTCCATCAACTTTTATTCATAATGTGAAATCATTTAGATTGGACTGCTCGTCAGGAAACTAACAAAAACTCTCGATTCATATTATAACTCTAACTTCACATAATCGCTTCTATCTATCTCCCTTCTATCTACACCCGCAGGTGAACACTTATTTTAAATCAGGAGAACAACTAACTAAATAACCCTAACAGAGAAAGACATGGATATAAAATGTATCCTGAAATTGAGGAACAGACTTCATAAATGAGTTTATCCGTTCAACCCGATCCAAAGAGAGAATCAAGCACTCCACTCTTTCTAGATTAAATGTCATTTAAAATCCTTCCCAACAATTTTGGTCAAAGAGTCTTTGCCAGAGCTTCCTCAAAGTTGTGCAGGAAATGGACTTTACTGCAAGGCCGAGATTGGCTACACTTGACTCGACTATACCTTCAACAACCCTGCGGAAACACAAGGTAACGATAAAAGAAAAGGAATATGGCATATACACAATATCATCTATTAATCACATATTTAAATCTATTTCATCATTCAAAACTAAGCATGTGTTATACCAGCCATTTGGGAAGTCAAACAGGTAATAAATATAGACATGTCAACATGATAGGCTATAGGAACATGAAAGTGTATTGCTACAAGATATCCCCCAATAAAAGGTTTCAAGAGAGTTAAACAACCATAAACAACAAAAGTAAAGGTATTAAAAGTACACCATGATATCCAAATGATGAGCATATTTTGGGCTCATCATTTTTCCTCCTACTTAACCCAATGCTGGTCCTCCAGCATTAAACTTCCTAGTGGTCTCTCTGAAATTAGTGGCTGAGGAATGACCCTGAAATGGAATTCCAAATTTGTAACAAAAGCCTTTGTAACTCTACCACCTTTCATACCTACAGGGTTCTGTGTCTTCATTAAGATTTGTATCCTGGTAAGAATAAAGGGGCCACATTAGCACAAGAGGTTTAAATGTTAATGGCAACCACAATTCAAACCTCTTTTGGAGTCCTAGTTGTATGTATTTTCTTGATCGTTTAAGAGCTGCTGTAAAATTTAGTGGACTGTGAGGTTCAGACTTCCTTAACCCAACAGTTAATCTTTCCCACCTCTTTTCAATTCTAGAGTATGACAGTCTCCAAAACGAGTATGATTGTTCCTAAAATTCATCATATACCTGTTTCCTGAGATCAAATATTTTCATTCGGGTCAGACACATTTCTAAACTATATGCCGTAGTAAGCCAAAGCCAAATATGGTGTGTGGATCCGAACTCTCGGCTGCAACTAAATGGAATAGGTCTATCTCTCTTTGGTTTCTTCATATGTTTCCATTGCTCACCATAACGCTTCATTTTCCACCCAAGACATAAGTGATTTCAAATGGATGTCACCAATATATAGAAGGGGATTCCACTCTGTTTCAAATAATTAAGAAGCCATGCAAGTAAAATTCACACAAAGAATTTTTGAGCCAATTAGGGGTTGCCTAATATGCATCATAAAATTCTCCAGCAGTGTGAAGAATAGGATCCTGATTTCTAGAAATCCTCATCAGTTGGAACCACAAGAACTGTTCTTTGAGGCACAAAGCATAAACTCTGGGTGGTGGTCTACATTCCATAATTTGACCAGTTACCTTCAGCATTTCATCCATCTTCTCTTTTAACTCCTGAATTTCCAGTTTCTGCTCTTCAATTTTCTTTTTTAGTTTCTTCTTTTCCTCCTCCCAAAGACTCTATTGCATTTTAGTCTTGGCTAGGTGGCAGAAAGTCAGGGTTTGTAATGTAACTGGTTTCCATGTAGCTTTGACATATTCCAAAAATTCAATTAAAAATGTCTTCTTATAAACAATAATGGCTTGACAAGTTGTAGGGGGAATTGAGGCTTCATTGACCACTTCCAACGGTTCAGTATGTTCTTCCTCTTGCTGCCGGATAAATTCTTGTTGCTGCAGTGAAGAAGACTGTGCTTCCTCTGAAATCTACATAGCCGCAACAACCAAGTCATCAAGACTTGGTACTCCCTTTTCATTATGCTCAACTTCCCTTGTCTCAACTTGTTCATCTTCAAGAATAACAAATGAACTATGTGCAACACTTTTAGACACATTCTAAGAAACATCACATTCAGACTCTCTAGATTCTTCTAAAATTATAATAACATCAGGATGAGGTGAAGCAGGGGATACTTTACATTGTGTTCTGGTGGAAACTCTTCTTGGCAATGTTGCGGCTGCAGGAGGTGCTCTCGTAGCCTTCCTCTTTTTGAATTGCCTAGAAGGTTCTACCTTGTTAGAGGATGATGGTGAACTGGTAATGGCAACAGGTGTTGCTGTAGGAGACAATGCTACGGGTTGGGTCGGTAGGAGAAGAATGTTTCTATGAGAATCCAGGGTCAGACTCGGGTTTGTCTCCACTTCCGCATGACTCTCCTCGGCCTTAGTTTTCCTCTCTCTCTCTCCTACTGGCAGCCCTAGTTTGCACTCGGGCAGAGGACTCTAGTGTGAGAGCTGCAGGACCAGGTGCTACAGGAGCAGAAGATGCTTGCCCTATTCTCCTACTGGTAGATGCCATTTCCTCTTTCTTTTTTCGAGGCTGTGGGGTAAGTGCTCTAAGGGTTTCTAGACGTTGCAGGCTCTTCTAGGAAACAAATTCTTGCCAAGAAAGAGGTGATACATCTCTCAAAGAGCATGCAATCAACAATTTTATGAGGCCATGGTGAGCAATAGAATTATCTTTCCCCTATTGGGTTCCGTGGGCACATTGTTCCAGGAATTTTAACAAAAAGTTTAGAACATTAACAGCTAATCCATGCCTCATATGACTTAGCAATTTGAAGTGGTAAGAATGCAGGTAGGAGAAATGACCTTCGCAAGTTAAATACTTGATTATGAAAGCAACGTATTCCGGGTATGGAGGAGGAAATGAAACTCGCTTGCATCCCTGCTTTGACACCTACAAAGGTCCATCAGTGGGTACTGAAAAATTCTGCCCTTGCAGAGGTAGCATCCGAAGAAAAATTTTCTCCAATAGCTGGGAGCCTAGTTACTTCTACAATTCTTTCTTTAGTTGCAACAACTGTTAGACCCCCTACAGTAGCCTCCCCTTCAGAAAGGGTTCTCAAAAATTTTCCTATAGCCTCCTCATTAAAAGCATCTAAACTTAAAAAGTAATTCAGCCAACCATAGAAGCTGAATGCTTGCACCGTTTGAGGATTTTGCATTAACAACTCATGAGCTATAGGCTCATGCCTAACCAACTGACCACCCATGTTCACAGTTTTTCCTTAGCTAAACTCAACTCTTTTCTAAAAATAAAAAATTTCCCCTGTTCTACTCTAGTTCTTTTCTGTTCTGCTGTCACTTTTCTCTTCTTTACCAAAAATGAACTTTATGAACTTTTTAAACAAGTAGTTTTTTAATGTAATTTTCAATTAAAAACATGAAATAAAAAAGACATGTGATCATATTTGGAAAGTACTAGAAAAATAATAAAGAAAGATTATCTAAGCAGTTGTGACAGCGACAAAAGGACAAGTTTAAAAAGTGGATTATATTTCCCCCTATTTAGAGTATGAAATGTGTCCTCACATGTACTAAAGAATAGGTAGAAATTGGGTAATAATGACTGATATAGACAGTGTAATAAATGAATAAAATGAAATAAATCAAAAATGCGATAATCAAAAGATATTGCGTACCTTTCATTAAATGCTTGTATGTGCTGACAAAGTTAACGACTTCAGCATGAGATGACAATTGGGAATGATCATAATTAGGGGTGGTGCTGGATGGATGAGGTGGATGATGACGGACTGACCTAGATGAATGAATGGAATGGGATGGATGGTACGTAAGATAAAGAAGTGAAAATGTGGCAACAAGTGGAAAACAAAAGAAAAGGTCTCCAAAAGGAAACCTTTATTAAGCATGCATTAGAAAATCACGAGAAGTTGGCCAGAGGAAAGGCTGCCTCAAACAAGCAGAGACTAGTGGTAGGATCCCCGAACGAATCAAGTTGTATGAATTCTTTGAGATCGGTTTATGGTACAAACTGTAGGGCGGTGTTCATTAACTAACAAATTTTGAATCTAATGTGACTCAATTGTAACAAGTTGCACTGAACCATTAGCAAATACATTCTCAATTTCATATGGGCCCAACCATCTGGTTTGTAATTTTCCTGGACTGTCCTTATATCGTGAGTCATAAAGCAGGGCCCAATCTCCTACTTTGAATTTCTTCTCTTTAATGTATTTATCATGCCACCTCATTCTCTGATTTTGTATCATTTTAGTGTGCTGCAGGGCATTCTTTTAGAGTTCATCCAGAGCATTGAGCTACATGATTCTATCCTTTTGTGCATTTGTTAAATCCATGTCCATCTCCAATGCTATTCTTAGAGTCTTATGTTCAAACTCTATTGGCATCACAACTGTTTTACCATACACCATTTCAAAAGGTGTATATCCTGTAGCAGTCTTCCAGGTAGTACGGTAGGCCCATATAGCTTCTGGTAACCTTGTGGCCCAGTCCTTCCTATGCAAATCTACAGTTTTAGTCAAAATGACCTCTATATCCCTATTTGTGACCTCAACCTGGCCATTGGCCTGGGGGTGATAAGGAGTTGATTTCCTGTGCCGTATATTATATTCATTGACTAAAGCTGTGATAAGTGTAGAAGTAAATTGTGTTCCTTGATCTGTCACTATTTCCCTAGGGACACCAAACCTAGTAAATATTTCCTCATAGAGAAATTCAGCCACTTTATTGTCCCTAGCATGTTTCATGGGCTTAGCCTCTACCCATTTTGTGACATAGTCTGTGCATACAAGGATGTAGGACTTACTATTGGAAGGTGGATCAATTGGTCCTACAAAATTCAATCCCCATTTGTCAAAGGGAGCAACTACAACTTGTGGAAATAGAGGCATCTCATCAGATCGAGTTGGTCTTCCCATCCTCTGACATCTGTCACACCTCCTGGTATATTTGGCTGCATCTCTATGCAAAGTTGGCCAATAGTAACCAGTATTTAGAATTTTCATTGCTGTCCTTTTGACAGCAAAATGTCCACCACATGGCTCATCATGGTTGACATGTAGTATATCATGAGTGTCCTCCTCTGGTACACATCTCCTCATAACTTGATCTAGCCCTATATAAAATAGGCAATCTGCAATCCAAGAAAAGTTAAAGCTTTTTTCTACCAATAATCTCTTTTCCTTAGGAGAGAATTGAGGAGTTCTTCCTGTGGCCAGATAATTTGCTATATCAGCATACCAGGGGTGAATAACCTTGATTGCAAACAGGTGCTCATCAGGAAAGGAGTCTTCAATAACTGCAGAGTCATCTTGCCTTTGAAGTTTGGAAAGGAAATCGGCAACCACATTGGCTTTACTGGTTTTTCCACAATTGTAATGTCAAATTTTTGCATCAGCAATAACCATCTTGCCAATCTCTCGGATATTGCTGCTTTGTTCATGAGATACCGGATTGTGACATGATCAGTATGAAAAAATATCTGATAACCAGTGATATAATGCCTGAATTTATTGAGGGCGTAAATGATTGCCAACATTTCTTTTTCTGTAATAGTGTAGTTCAATTCAGCTCCCTGCAGATTTTTGCTTATGTAATAGAGTGCATGTTCTATTGAACCACCCTTTTTCCCTAACACTACGCCAATGGCATAATTTGATGCATCTGTATGAATATGAAATGGAAGTTACCAATAAGGTCCTTTTAGAACAGGTGCCTGTGTAAAGGAAACTTTTAAGTCAAGGAATGCTTTTTCACATTCCTCTGTCCACGAAAAATCTGCATCTTTCTTCAACAGACTGTATAAAGGGCCTGCTATTTGGCTGAAGTCCTTGATGAATCTTCTGTAGTATTCGGCATAGCCTAGAAAGCTTCGTACCTCTTTTTGCTTGGTAGGAGAGGGTAGCGTAGAGATAACTTCAATCTTAGCAGGATCAACCTGAATTCCTGCAGCAAAAATATAGTGACCAAGTACTATTCCCTCTTGCATCATCATGAAGCACTTTTGACTATTCAGTGATAGGTTGTGATCTTCACATCTCTGTAGTACCTTCTCCAAGTTGGCTTGAGCTTCCTCAAATGTCGTACCATAAATAGTAAAGTCATCCATGTATATTTCCATGCAATCATATGAGATGTCTAAAAAGATACTTATGACTGCCCTCTGGAAAGTTGCAGGAGCATTACAGAGACCAAAAGGAAAGACTGAATAGGAAAATTTTCTCCAAGGGCATGTAAAAGTAGTCTTTTCTTGATCCTCAGGAGCAATCTTGATTTGATTGTACCCACTGAAACCATCTAAGAATGAGAAGTACTTTTTCCCTGCTAAATTATCTAGAACTTGATCAATGAATGAAAGAGGAAAGTAATCTTTCTTTGTTGCCAAGTTGAGCTCTCTGTAGTCTACACATACCCTCCATTTTCCTCCTTTCTTAGGAACAATGACCAATGGGGAAACCCACTGACTATCAGAGATTGGGTAGATAAAGCCAGCTGCTAACATTTTCTGCAATTCTTCTTTAACAATTTCTCTCAAAGCTGAATTAATTCTTCTTTGAGGTTGCCTGATAGGTTTGAAGTCACTGTCAATATATATGCGATGTGTGTAGAGTTTTGGGTCTAAACCCCTCATATCCCCATAGTCACATGCAAAAGCTCTTTTGTGGGCTTACAACATTGTGGCTAGGGCAATTTGTTGAGACGAAGACAACTTATTATTAATATGCAGACATCGGCCTGGAGATACTTCTATCTATTTAGTGAGATCATTTATTGAGGTTGTTGATAAAGGTGGTGCCTATATATCACATAATAGAAAATCATGATGGCTCTTAGGATCCAGTTGCTGCAAGAAATATTGCTGAGAATGGCTATCCAAAACAGATGGGCTATTCAAACCAGAACTAAACTGCAGAATGTGTAGAAGCAAGTTATCTTCACTCTGAAGCTGGGAAAATGGATCAGTTTGTAGCATCATCAACTAAGCTAATGAATTGACTTCTTTAGATTCCTCTCCTAGATCTAGCCAAACTGGTTGAGACAAATTTGGAAAAAGGTTGTGCAGGTGGGTATAAAGCCAATTTCTTCCTTGACTGACCATCAAAAATTGTCATGTCTCATAAACGACATCCTATAAGGGCGTCAGCTGTGGCTAACCAAGGTCGGCCTAGGATAATAGGATATCCTCCTAAGGTTGCTTTAGTGAACAATATGGTGAAATCAGCAGGGTATTCCCAAGATTCAAAGGTGACAATGAAATCTTCTATTACTCCATCAAGTGTAACCGTGGAACTATCAGTAAGCTGCAGGACAGTCGGTGTAGACCGAATGTTTGGAATATTCAAACACTCCATAGTGTGCTTGGTCATCACATTAATAGCCGCACCAAGGTCAACCAAAACATTTCTTACTACTTGACCATTGATATTTATTTTTACTACATGACTTCTAGGATCAGTATATTTTGGAATGACAACTTTCCCCAACAGAATATCGGCTAACTGTCCTAGGACATGGATAGTTTGGGGATCCTTTTTCTTTCTTCCTTGTTTCTTTAAACAAGTCTCTTTAATGGCTTTTCCATAAACTGGAACATCTTTAATAGCTTGAAAAAGAGGAATTTGGACTTGTACATTCTTTAGTTGCTCCAAAATATCAAAGGTGGGCTCTTCAATGGTCTTGGGTGTAGTAATCTGCAATCTCTGAGGAAAAGGTGGTGTAGCCTGAGGCTACATGATAGGTTCCTTAGAGGCAGTAACTGATATAGGTATATCTTCTGCATGATCAGTAGGTTGTTTAGCAGCAGAGTCTGGAATCTTTGTTATTAGAGGTGGCTGTGGAGCAGGGAGAGTGGTTCCAGACCTAAGATGAATATCATTGACATTCAGGGCATAAGCTGGATACTGGTTTACTTCTGCAGAATACATAGGTTGTTGTTGTTGCTGCTACTTATTATTGGGATTTGGCAATGGTTGAGTAGGCATAGGCATTTGTTTTGGAGGGCCAGTATTTGCTGCAGGTGCTGCA
>VDFB02084740.1:34190-75593 GCA_007258455.2 Sequoia sempervirens
CAACACAAGAGAATCATGGAGAAAGCCAAAATCACATTTAACTCACGTGATCCAACTCTAGAATTTGATCTGAGAAGTCATGTTACTCCATCACAACAACCTTCATCACCATCAGGGCCATATGTGATTGAATATGTTACAAATAATCCATTTGAACTTACTAGGGAGCAAATCATGGAACATCAAGCCTTGAAAATGTAGTTCCTATCTCCCCATCATTTGTTGCACAAAATCTAACACAAGGCTTCACAACTCCAACACTAGGGCTAAATAAAACATCCATTCACAATCTTGTAGCTAATCTTGCTAAGGAATTTGGCCATACTCTTCCATTTGAGGGCAACATACTTGTGGGAACTCTTGAAACACACCCTCCATCCCAAATGACCACTTGGACACCAACATTTGGTGATCCTCCTATTCCCAAGAATCCAAAACAAACATATAAACCCCTTTAACTTCATTACTCCACAAAAACCTCAATATATCAAGGAAACCCTTCTTCATCCATACCAATGAGTACCACAAGTGTGCCCAACATCATACAAGGTAGTGTGGACCAACTAGACCCAAAAGGGAAAGGAAATACCCTCATACAAAATCATCATTTAACGCCATAGGGGACATCTTCATCCAATCCTCTCATGGATACATTGAACATAGTGGTGGTTAAAAAAAAATCTATCCCATCCATTATCAACCCATCTCAAAACAATCCCTTGGTAACAAATCCCATAAACCCGGGTAACACCTTGTCTACATCCCTAACACGAGGAAATCTTCAAGACATGGGATAAGGAAACTTTCTTAATCAATGGACTCAAGGTCCTAGTGTGTCATTCCCATCACATAATCTAATGGCACCATCCTCATCTTTTTCCATAGTCCCTTTTACCATGCAAAATCAAATGGGATCTCAAACTTAAATTTCTCCACCTCAATCCATTATCTTATAAGGAATGTTGAACCAAGGGAACCCCCAACCTCTCATCACCAATCCACTACCCACTCAAAAAATCAATGCCCATAATCCATCATAGATGCCCCAACAACCAATTGATCCTACATTGCAAGCACATGCCTTAGCCTTACAACAAGCACAATAAGCTTATCAATAAGCCATCCAATAACAACAACAACAAGAAGCAGCCCTAGTAGCACAACAACAACAAAAAAAACAACAAGAAGTAGCCCTAGCAACACAACAACAATAGCAACGACAACAAGTAGGCCAAGCAACACAACAACAACAACAAGAAGCAAACAACCTTAGTAGCACAACAAGAAGCATTAGCACATCAACAACATCAAGCAACATTAGTAGCACAATAACAACAACATACCCAACAACATGCCTTAATGGCACAACAAAAACAACAAGCTTAACAACAAGCCTTACTAGCTCAACAGTATGCCCAACAACAACAATAACAATAACAACAACAACAACAAAGTTCCTATTATAACCCTCAATCGAACATCGTCAATACAAACACATTAGGAACATATACATCAATACCCCAATCACCTTCACAGAATCTCACACCACCATACACCCCATACAACACCTTATCATATCAAAACACTTCCATCATCCCATCGTATGTTCCTCCACGAAATCTGCAAGATTATCTAGCATCAAAACTTAAAGAATTTTCACAAGAAATGCAGGACCTTCGGATGGGAAAGACAAAGAAGCCCCATACACAAAACCTATGTCCATATCCATTCGATTGGAACATCGCAATGGTATCATTTCTTCCTAGCTTTGAAATCCCCAAATTCGATAAATACAAAGGGAGAGGAAGTCGTGTGGACCATGTTAAAGAATTTAATGTCATGTGTATGGAGGTTGCTTACAATGATTCTTATTTAATGTGCCTCTTCCCTCGAAGTCTAACAGGTCCTGCCATGGATTGGTTTTCTCAATTGCTTCCTGGTATAATTTTTTTTCAAGAAATTACCGACAAATTCATTGATCACTTCTCCTTTCATCTTGACATGGACGTAAGCCTAAAAGAGTTGGACACTCTCAGACAAAAAAAGGAGAAAATTTCACTAATTTCTTGCAATGATGGAGACAAAGAGCTAGTAAGAGAAAATGGCCTCTTCCCGATGAACAACAAGTGGGGATCATCATAGAAAATCTAGATCCGAATCTATCCTTCCACTTGACAATGTAGTGGATCACATCTTATGACGAGCTTGTCCCTAGAGCCCTTAACATCGAGAGAGCTCTAATATCATAGGGAAATACCCAAGCTTACAAAGAAAATCACCCATCAACTAGTTCAAACGAGAAGCCTCGTGTCTGGGATAAGAACAAAAATGTAATAAATGATGGTGTGGTAGATGCTAAGGTGGTTCTAAGTGCTCCTAGGCCAAACAACAAACAAGTTTCTATCATTCAACCAATTGTGCAACAAACAACACCCCCTCAAAACAATCAGATCAACAACACTAAATCACAACAAAGGCGAACCCCTAACAAGAACAACTATCCTAAATGCAAGTACACATAGTTATCCAAACCCATCGAGACCATCATGAAGAAATTGGTAGAATCAAACCCGATCATGCTTCCCAACTTTGAAAACTACTAGGAACCACAAGAGAAACCATCCCGGTATAGCAAGAACGATCTTTGTGAATTTCAAAAGATTAAAAGACACAAAATGACAAACTACATGAGGCTCAAAAACATTATCCAAGACCTTATAGAGAATGACAACATATCTGTTGAGGTACCGACCAATAACCAATATATTAAGATATACAAGAACCATATGTCAGATCATGGCAAAGGGAACAACACTGGGAAGGCTAAACATTGCACAAATGTTCAACATACCTATTCAAATGTGGTCGCTTCCTATGATTGCATCACCATTGTTGTCACCATAAAGGGGCATAGAGTGGAGTGTGGAGTTACCACACAACATGGAAAAGTTAGCATCCAAAGAGTCTCACCCCAATCTAGGGTACAACCTACTCGGTCAACAACAAGTACTAGCAAGTATAACCTCTTAGAGTAGCTTAAAAAGACTCCCGCACAAATTTCTATCCTATAACTATTGAGGCTCACCCGCACATAGGGAAATTTTAGATAGAGCTTTATTAGAGTCATCTATTCCTGAGGATATTGATACTTATCATTTTCAAGCTATGGTAAGCCATATTGCTAATAACCTTCTCACCTTCTCAGAACAAGATCTACCGTCACAACCGTCTCATAACCATGCTTTACACCTTGAGGTTATCATTCATAAGAACAAGGTTAAAAGAGTCTTAGTAGATGGAGGTGCTAGTATAAACATTTGCACCCTTCAATTGATAAAAAATATGGGCTATTCAAAGGATACTATTTAGAAGACAAAGAGGACCACCATCAGGGCATATGACAACCAAGAACGGGTATCACAAGGAATCATTGCACTACCCATCCAAGTGGGCCCCCTCATCGTAGAAATTACATGCCAAGTGTTAGATCTAGATTTTCCCAATAACATAATACTTGGTCAACCCTAGATCCATGCCTTAAAAGTTGTAGCTTCAACCTACCATCAATGTGTCAAGTTTCCTTTTGAGGGTAGAGAAGTTACTATCCATGGAGATCCTAAGCCTTTTCACTATTGCAAAAATATTGAGGCCAAGTTCTATAAGATACCCTACGTACCCAAGAATGATGAAGGGCCTACACTAGCTACCACATTTGTTGACCCATTATCCCTTGCATCTACCTCTGAAAAAAAGGAACTCATTGTGTAGAGTATACTCGATATCAAGGCAGTGATCCAAGATGATGGTTGTGGAAACTATAAACTAACTAAGGATAATTTTGTGCTGGGAGAGCTACCTATTTCTCCCAAATCTCATGGGAAACCCACACCTAACAAAAACATCCTAGAAACTATTAAAATGGTAGCTACTACCTTCACTTAGTGGGGGGACCTGAACAAAGAGGATGTTAATGAGGAAGATGTCTCTAAACTACTATATCAAGATGAAAGACTTGTTCCTATACTTCCCATGGAAGATGACAACAAAGGCTTATGGCTAATGAAGAGCATGAGCTATACCAAGAATAAGAAATTGGGACAAAATGAAAATGGTTAGCT
Organism: Sequoia sempervirens; assembly: GCA_007258455.2. Taxonomy (NCBI): domain Eukaryota; kingdom Viridiplantae; phylum Streptophyta; class Pinopsida; order Cupressales; family Cupressaceae; genus Sequoia; species Sequoia sempervirens. The sequence goes on from VDFB02084740.1 coordinate 38,309, forward strand.
AGAACATATCTTCCTAAGAAATGTCCAAAGAATCTTGGCCTAGATTGTACTACTAGCAAGGTTACCCTTATCGGCAAAGGTACTTCTGCTAAACGAGTTGAAGCTTCTTCTTGGTTATCGACATCGCCTGATACTACCTTGGATGACTTCCCCCTTGATGTTGTTGACCTATTTGAGAATAACTCCCTCTTCATGATATCCAAATCAACCTTCACCCCAAGCAACCAACCAAATGAAATATGCCTAGTATACCCACAACTCATTGATTTGGACCAACAAGGACCAAAAATTCTAGACTTATTCAAAAATGATGAAGCGATCTCATAATTCATGGGACTCCGTGACAACCTACCATGGGAAGATGACCAAGGAAAGTTTTGACATAGATCTAGATACAAGAGCATACTATGGGGAGATGATTGAGTCCTTCAGTTGAAAAAGTGATAACATACAACTAACTTGCAAATCTTTAAGTGAAAACCACACTGTGGCACTTTCTGATCCTAAAATAGTAAAAAGAAAGGATGTATCTGAGGGTGAAAACATCTCTGAGGTGCCCAAAGATGAGGGATTAAATCTCCCCCTTAGTGCAATACACCCAAAAAATCAGCAATCTTAGCAGAAAAAGCCACTTCGGTCAATGTGGGAACAAAAGACAAGCCAAAAATCACTTTCTATGCCGAATCCTTGTTGGATGAAGAACAAAAGAACTTGACAGCCTTCCTGAAAGAGCGCAGAGCTATTTTTGCATGGTCATACACATATATGATAGGCCTTGATCCTAAAGTAGTTGTGCATCATCTAGCAGTCTATCCCGAAGCCAAACCAGTAAAGCAAAAGTTAAGGAAGATGCACCCTTAGATAGCACTCTTGGCCAAGCTTGAGTTACAAAAGCTTCTTGATGTTGGATTTATTTGACCAATAGATTATCCTGAGTGGGTTTCAAACCTAGTACCAGTCTCAAAACCCACTGGGGAATCAGAATATGCATTGATTTCAAATACTTGAACAAAGTGTGCCCGAAGGATGATTTCCCTCTTCCTAACATCGACATCATAGTAGACTTAACAACTAGGCATCAAATGCTATCACTCATGGATGGTTTTTTCGACTAGAATCAAATCATGATCACCAAGGAGGATCAACACAAAACTGCATTCACTCGTCCCTAGGGGACATATTTCTGGAATGTGATGTTGTTTGGGCTAAAGAATTTAGGAGCAACCTATTAGAGAGCAATGACCCTCATCTTTCACAACATGATACACAAAACAATTGAAGATTATGTGGATGATATTTTGGAAAAATCAAAGAAAAGGAATGAGCACATACAAGTCTTAGGACCCATCTTTGACAAGCTTGAATAATACAAGGTACGACTAAACCCAAAAAAATGTGTCTTTGGGGTTAGATCAGGGAAACTTTTCGACTATATAGTCTCACAAAGAGGGATAGAAATTGACCCAGCAAAGGTAAAAGCCATACTAGACATGGAACCACTGCAAACACTAAAGCAAATGAGAGGGTTAAACTAGTGATTTTTTTAGTGGCTAATATTCGCCAATTGGCTAATAGTTGAAATTTGGTAATCCAGAATTGGCTAATAGTTCGAGCTATAACATGACCTGAATCACCACATTTTTACAAAATTTTATTATAGTATTATTTAAATCGCTAAAGAATTTATTTTATTTAAAAAATTAACTCAAAATTTTGCCACAATATTTGATACATGATTAGATCAGATTTGCCTAAATTTTATAAATTATAGTAGAAATCCATATTAATTCACCAATTTAGTATATCATAATTATTAGTTGCTTCATAGCCATGTTTCCAATATTTAATTTTCAACATTGATTTACAATATAATCTAATGGCCCTTGTTGTATTCCACAAGGTAAAATGTACATGCGAACTATAATGCTCATGGGGCCCACAATTTCAAACCTCATGAGAATTATAGATCATGGGCACATTTTAGCTCATAGAATACAATGATGGTCATTAGATCAATGGCCCAAAATAAATTTTGGGCCCCATGAGAATTACAGATCATGGGTGCATTTTACCTTGTAGAATACGATGAGGACCATTGGATTATATTCTAAAATAATAGTGGAAATTAAATATTATAGTCTACCCCTTAAACCCATCAATAATTTCCACCCTCGGGCCCCTATTTTTCCATGAGAATTATTTTTTAGATTAGATGGATTTTCCATCATAATTAATGAATTTTCCTATTATTTTCAAGATTCACCAAAATTTTCTACAAAATTTTAGTGATGTAAAAAAATTTGCCAATATTATTAATATTTTTTTCATAAAAGGAAAGATTCGCCAATTGAAGTTAATATTTTTTCCTAAAAAAATGAAAGATTTGCTAGGATTTTATATCATTTTTTGAAGTGGGTTTCTTAAAGTTATCATTGGAGGGTTACAAGGAATATTTCCCTCCTGCTAGTTCCAGAATGTGACCAGATGGATTAGCATGGGCCGGTTACACTTGATCCATGGAGAATCGAAGCATAACAAAGCCGCTAATGTCGAATCTCAATAGGATCATTTAAATGAAAGTTAAACTAAACATTTATCAAATCAAAGCATTCTAAACTATGAAAGCATTTAAATGTCTACTCTAATCCATCTAAAAATTATCTCGTTCTGGGAGTGGTGTCATGTTTATGTGGAACGGTGACCCGTTCCCAATCCCATGGATAAATGAGCTTGTTCCAATCAGTTTTATTGAAGAAAACTGATGGAACGACTGTGAAATGTGTATTTAAACATGATTTTAATCTAAATGAGTATGATGAAAGCTAATTAAACATGATTTTATGCTAAATGATAAAGATATACAAATGCTAAGCTAATTCTAAATGGATTCTAACCTAAAAGATCCAAACCATAATTAATTAAACAAGATAAATGAATGCATTATATGATCATGGAAGCCATTAATGGAAGCTAAAGATATTTAATACAACTAGAATGAACTAAAATATGCTAAATGTGTGCTAAATATGAGTGTGGGTGTGAGTGATTTCAAAGCATAAGTTTCCTTTAAAAAGATGGATGGATCTCTTTGTCTCCAAATAGTGTTCTATTTATAGGAAAGCAAATGAGAAATGAAGGGTTGAGATTGAAAAAGCTAATCAATGGTCAAGGATGGAAGAAATGAGAGGCATGGATCATGGATTCTCATCAATGGGTGAGAATACAAGATGAGATTTAATGAAGGGTTCACATTCCCTCAAACAAACACACTTTCAACTTGTTCAAGAGGTCACAAGTTAACTTGCACAAGAGGTCATAAGTTAACTTGCTCAAGAAGCTAAGTAAGTTTGTTGAGAAAAAGGAATATTCCCCTTTTTCAAATGAATGAGGAGAGAGAATATTCTTTGGAATATTTTCATGTGTGAGGAAAAAGGATGTTTAGTTAATTAAAACTAAATTAAATGGTGCAAAGGAATATTCCTTGGGAATATTCCCCTTTTGGAGGAATGTGCAAAAGAGGAATATTCCCTTGCAAGTGTGGGAATTAGATTTAATTGATAATTAGACAATATTAATTATGCAATTAGGGGAATTAGAAGAATTAGATGATATTCATTAAATGAAATGATTTAATGAACGGGGGAAAGGTGGAATGATATTTAATTAAACAACTTAGGGTTATTTAATTAAATAAGAGGATTTAGGGATTTAAATTAAACAGTTTGATTTATTTAATTTAACAGGACGAAGTGTTAACATGAAAGGGGGTGAATTAACCTAGTTTGATTAATGAGGTTAATAGATGCAAATGATGCCATAATTAATTAGCTAGGCTAATTCAATTAACTAAGCGAAAAGAGGATGGGTTTCAAGAGGAAATGATGTTAGTATACCTGATTCAAGTGTATGATATGATTTGAAACATTTTTCAATGTCTAGAGTAACATTTCTCTTCTATCTTCTTGTGTTCTTTCTATGGGAGTGAGCCTGGATGTGAGCCTTTTTGGACAGTGTGTCCTATTCTAGTAGTGAGCCCTTGTACGGGTTTTTCAATTACATATAGTGTGAACTAATCCTCAGTGTGGTTTTTCCCTCATTGGGTTTTCCACATAAATTTGGTGTTCTCTTGTGTATGGTGTTATTATTTTAGTTTTTGTTACCTGCATTTCATGTTTAATCACTTTAATAGAATAAGGGTTTATTAAATCCATGTGGATCTAATTACTGTTGAGGGTTTTGATGTTTTAATTTGCTATAATTGATTAACCTCCCCTCTTAGTTGTCTTGTTCATTCAACAATTTGATATTGAGGAATACTTTAGATGGAAGATTGTTTCCCTCATCAAGGTTAGGATAAGGATGGCTAATAGATGTTGATTGTGGATTAATGGTATAAATTGTGGTAATTGGTTGTTAATATTGAGGATAGATGGATGGATGACTAGGGATTGTGGTTTGTTAGTATTGATGGAACATGCTTATGAGGTTTTCAATTTGACTAAGGGGATTATCAAGGTAAGATGAAGACATGGTTGGAAGTTTGGATTAGAACTAACAATGGGATGATTTGGATGAATAAGTTGGTGGATAATGGCTGGATTATATACCCTAGTGAAAGGTAAAGATAAGAAATCAAAGAATTTTTTTCAAATGTTTTTGGAGTCTATGATTTTGTCTTTTTGGATTTATGATTTTTTAAATGTTTTTAGAATTTTTTTGTTTGAAGGATGAAAAATAAGTATGAAATTATGCTATGTTTTTGGGATTTTCAATTTTAAAGGATGCTTGCAGATGATAATGAACTTATGCTATGTTTGTGATTTTTCTGATTTTAAAAGATACTAACAAATGATGATAGACTAAGGTAATCAAAGGAAATATCTAGACGTCAAAAGGATAAAGATTGAGATGATGGTTGAAAAAATTAAAACCTAAACTAGACTTATGAGTTATAGGTCCTTCTATTGATAAGATGATGAAAGAGTATGAGGTCACGACATTCAAAGGATAACTATGGTCTGATCAAAATTTGGTTGGTTTCCTGGTTTGAAAATGCAAAGGTGAATGTCTATGATGTTGGATGACAAAATTTATTCTAAAGGTGCAATCAAGCTAAGAAAAGTGGGAAAATACTGAAAGTACAATACTAATCTAACAAGTCTTAGGTCTCTACATCAGGTTATTGTGTTAATCAGGTTTGAAGTCTAGATTCTAAAAAATAAACCCTAATTTATCTGTGTAAATAGACATGTCAAGGAAAGTTGTAGATACGGTATAGAAAGAAGCAATTGCATTACAACATAGTAATATATGAATGAAAAAAAATGGAAAATTATGTGATAGTGATAGATGCATTACCAATCTAGATAGTTTTGTTGCTTTGGTTTTTTCTAGGTTTTTCTAAACAATTGTGTTACAAAAAGTTATAATAGATGTAGTACAAAAAATAGATGGGGTGTAGGAGTTAACACACATGTGATTCTGGTTTTGCAGATGCGTTACAAAGTATAGATGTGGTGTAGGAGTTAATAGATGTGTGAATGGTTTTCTTTTTGAATTATTGTGTTATAGAAAGTCTCAAATGCTCAACTTTGGCTTTTTTTCCTAAAATCAAGTGTTCTAAGTGATTTTCATGTTGAATTTTTTCAGTTTTGGATAGAATACACTCATAAAGCACTTAAAAGACATAATAGATGTTTTATTCTCAACTCTTGGGTAATAAGGCTTAAGGCCAAAAGGGCCAATGACATTATTGATATAGCACAAATTGAAGATAGTTGGAAGACAAGCACACCTTAATTAATTAGAATAGGTTTGTATACTTGATGTAGGCCCACCACACAATTAAGTGCTAATACTATGTAAGATCATATAGAAACACCTTTCTTACAAAAGTGGATAGCTAGAATTCCAGTGGCACAAGCCCAAAATGGTAACAAGCTAACCTTTCCTCTCTCCCTGGGAGGTTACAAAAGCCAAACCTAAAAATTTCTATCTCTACTTAAGGGCATACATGGTGAGTAGCTTTGGGCATGATAATATACCTTGCATTACATAAAGATATGATTGATGGCTCCTATACTTATAACTAACAAAGCTTCTTAGTGGGGGTCTACCATGAATAGAGAGCTCATCTAATAATGCTTGAGTCAAGGGGGGTTTCCCCTCTCCTCTTCACCTATATGTTTCTTGAAGGACTGAGGGTCATGAGGCTTGGATCAAATGACGCTAGTTGCTCCTTGAGTTACATATTTCTCTCTCCCCCCTTTCTATACCCTATCGAGAAACATGGTTGAGATCAAAACCAAGGGTGATGAGGCCCCCAAGCAAGTCTCCTACTTGAAATAAATGGTTATGGTGTTGTTTCTGATCCCCAAGATCATTATTATGAGTTGTGAGGGTAGAGAATATGTAGAAAAACCACACCTTAGGTGAAAAAACATATTGCAAACTAATGATATTTTTTTATCTCCAAGATTGTACACAACACAAGGAGAGAGCATACACATCACTAGTCTACCAAAAATAGAAAATAGATTCTTTTTAATCCCAAATCCAAATGTTATCTATTCTAGAAATCAGAGACATACAAATTTTGGATTTAGTTCTTTGGCTAGTGAACCTACATCAAAATAGATAGTAGTTTAAATGATGTCTTTGTCAATCAAGCTACAACAAACGAAGTTAGTAGTGTAAAAGCAATGTCTTTTCCAAATGGTTGCCACAAAGTAACAAACAAAAATCAGTAACTAGAAAACACCCAATCTAATAGATCATAACTCATGCATTTAAAAAAATCTGAAAGATTTATACTTTTTGTGTTTTACAGACATATACGGTGCAAAATTTTGCTATTGCATCACAACACAAATGCCTCACAAAGTGTTATAAATGCATCAAAAAATACAATTGTGTCTCATAATGTTGTAAATGCATCACAAAATGAAATTGCATCACAAAATGTAATTGCATTGCATAATGTTGCAAATGCATCACAAAACACAATTGCATCACAAAATATTGCAAATGTGTCACAAAATGTTATGTAAGACCCCGTCCTGTGTGGCCTTATTAGTCATCAATGGTTCATGTCCTATATTCTTTATGTTTGATGATATGGATTAGAGATTGTTGTTCCTATACATCAGGTTGCTTATATCTTGATTTACTAACTAACTAATGAGTGGTTTTTGTGATTTCATGTGATAGCTAGATGGGTTCTATCCCTGATCTGTGTAGGTATGCAACTATTGAGATGTTTCGTTGTTGGTAATATCATTTCATATTAATGGATTTCATCATGCTAGGTGATTTTATGGTATGATTGTGAGTAAGTGTGAATATTAAGGTAATGATTGATATTCAATATTTAGTTGTGGTAGTATTCATTAAATGTTAAATAGATTATGGGTAAGTGGTAATATTTTGATTAACATGATAAACTATTACTTGGCCCAAAAAGGAATTCTAAAAGTAGGAAGAGTTAAATTATATGTTAATTCTTTAGTTGACTATCTTTAGAAGGTTATTTTTCATATGCTATTTGTTTCAAATACTTGTCAGAGATACTAACACTTCCTTCTGGTTGAGTAAGCAGGTTAAAAATGGCCACTATTGATAAAAGGGTCACATAGCTATTTCCCTTATGTCATTTTTTGAAATTTCTAGTATTTTCAAGGATGTGTATTCAACCTTGTTTTGTAAGGGTCAAGTGCATGTGGGAGATGTTGCTTATTAAGCCCTTGAGCCACCTCTTTAAATGTCATTATTTATTTTAGGTTTTATAATATCTTTATGTGGTTTTAATTGTTTAAAAGATTCCCTAGGTGGTAGGTGTATTGAGTAGAGGTATTTTTATTCTATAAAATCGCTTAAACAAAGTTTAAAATCCACCCTTATTTCCCACTTCTGAAAAGTGGCAAAAATTGGGTTGGTTGGGTAGTTGGAAGGTTATGGGGAGTTGGTTTCACTTTCTCCTCTATATATTTCTTCTTTGGAAAGGAGAGGCAGATCCCTCTTTTGGGTTTGGCTTCACTCCTTTGGCCTTGGATCCTCTCCTTTTGCTTTTTCTTTCTTTACTCTTGTTCTTTGGATGCTTTCACATTTTTGGGAGGAGGAATCTTGGTGGAGAATGGAGGAAGGAAGAGAGGATTTGGGAGGTCTTCTCCAACTTGGGAAGCAAATTTTGTGGTAGAAACTAAACCCTTTGTTGATCATTGTTTTTGATGTATGAAAGAATGCTTTGGATGTTTTCTTATGGTTGCAAAAGTTACATGAAAATGGTTGTGAAACCTTTATGTCTTTTATTGTGAATTGTGTTTGAGTTTACTCTTGTTATGAACACCCACCTTGACTAATTTGAATATAAGAACCCTTTATGTGTTTTAGGTAAATAAATGATAGGGGTGTATGAATGGTGGTAATGTGAGTTTTATGTGGTACATTTTGTTGTGAACCCTTTGTGTAAAGTGATTTGTGGAAGTGCTATGTGACCCCTAGCTCGGGGGTGGATTGAATATCAATCCTATGGTTGGGAGGAGAGATTTTTGGCCATGTTATTTTTTTGTTGTTGACTTCTTCTTTTAGGTTAAAACGTTGAGGTTGGAAAGCAAGGAAAAGTCCTACAAATTCATAATTCAAGATACGAGACTTATGAACTAGGAAAGAGTTTGAGTCCCAAGAGTGAAGTTGTGATAAAATTTAAGAGTCGTGTAAATGTATTTATATTTCCAACTAGATGTGTAAATTCAAGGAAAATGTTGGACATGTTTCAACCCCTAATTGCGAAGAGCTATTGTTTGGGAAATGTGAACCTTATGAGTGTAATTTTAGAAGCCATTTGCATTAAATATTTAATGAAATGAAAGGATTGTGTCTTGGGTATCTTTTCCTTAACTTGTTGGAAAAATTCAAAAGAAGAAATAAAATGCTTCATTTAAAATATTTTAGGCCTTGAATGAAAGTGGGAAGGATAATATAGGTTTAGTGAAGAAAATTAAGTTGTTGGTCATTATGTGTATAGGGCATAAATCATACTTGTTCAATTGCAAAAGATTTATTTGGGTACAAAGTTCTTTGAAATGAAACTATATCTAAAGCTAAACACCAACAAAGTCTTGGTTAATTTTTTTTTTATTATGCTTGTATAAATTAAGAAGTAGTTAAGGTTAATGCAATAAGCATTTAAAACAAAAATCATTAGGTAGAAAAAAACTAATTTGACAATTTAGCCATAAGAGTATAAATTTGTACTTCTTTTGATTATATAAACACATTACATAATTGACTATTAAAGATGTATGTGGAAGTGCTTAATTATATTATGAATACCAGTTTTATATAAAAAAACAATACACATATTTTTACTAAAATAAAATACAAATTTTATTATGTATATACATTATAATGCATGAAATTATATCTATAAATAAAATGGTTTATATATATATATATATGTGAAAAGAAATTATTAAAATAAATAAAATATAAATTTTTTTGTGCTTACCCAATGTATATAGGTCACCTTTCCCTTGGTTGGCAAAGCTTTTTAGCCCATATATGTATATTGCAATTCTATAATTCTTAGAAAATGTGGAGTTGAATATATGTATATTGCAATTCTATGAAAATAAATCTGGAAAAAAAAGAAAATGATATTCTTATATGTGTACCAAATTGCATTCTTTGAGATAAGTAAATCTGAGAGAAGGGGGATGTTCTCTCTATAATGTAATCAAGGGAATGCACAGAGATATATATATAATTATTCAAACCAGAAATTTATAATTAAAAAATTGTGATCTATCTCATATTTGAACATATTGAGCAAGCTCCATTGATCCCCAACCTGCAAATTTAATGAAAAGAGGAAAAGGGAATAATCATTTAAAAAGAGGAATTTTGTTAGTTATGGATTAGTTATTGTTAAATAAATCAATAGATTAAGTTTATTGTTTGTTTAAAATAAATTTTGTTCTTAATAGATATATAGAAATTTATATTGCTATAAATACAAAATTGTTTTGGAAATCCAAAGGAAAACAAAAAAAATCAATATAGGAGGGAAACTTAAAAAAACCAATAAGGAAAGCTCTAAAAATCAATAAAGAGAATGAAATGGAATTTAAAGAATAGAAGTAGTTGTAAGTATTTAGCATTAATTTTTTTGTTAAGTTATTAAATTAATTGTAATTTATTTTTAAATTAAAGGTAACATTAAGAAATCCACTTTTAGTATGAATTCAATTAATCTTATGTTTTGTAAGGAAATCTTTTACTTTTTTTTTTGTCAATTGATTGAACATTATTCTATCTAGTGTATTATTATTATTATTATTATTTTTAAATAATAGTTGTAAGAAGATATTGTGGGAATCTTATTTACTTTGATAGTTTAATGTAACTGTTACCAATTTTTCGCCACAACTCAATTCGTGGAGCTGGCTGAACATTGTTATATCTTACAAGTGAAATTACAGATTATATTAAGTGTTGTTTGCATCATGATCATTGTTCGTTAAGTGACAGTTGAGCATTAAAAAGAAGAATTAGAATTTCAGAAGTGTCGTTCAATGTTTTTACAATTAAATGAAGTACAAAATTGAGTATATAAACAACAGAGCATTTTAAATGCTTTCGTTCATTTCATGAAGTGATTCATATTTACATAGTTTCATTTGATTGCAAGAATCCAAATGATAATACAACATTGCATTAAAATGCATTTTCTTTTCAAATGAAAAGAAAAAGATGAAATCAAATATCCACACAAGCCGTGGATGGGACTATCACAGTGCGTAACTAATAGCACACTACACTATGGAAGATGCGAAAGAGGAAATCACATAAGTAACAACATAATCATCATTGCCTGATTGGCTGATGGTCGACGCTGAAATGTTGCACCTTTTCCTTCTCAAGCTCCATTGACCTGTAAGAGAAAAGAGGGGGATGTCAGAGGCTCTAATTATGAAGACACCTATATGAATCACCAACAATAGTGCAACCTACTATCAATCATGCACTGAAACAATCAAGTAAAATACAAAAGAATGAGATGAAGAAGAAACATCAAACATGATCATGATATATTTTTTTTTATGCTAATATTGTTTGTTTCCTTGTGTAGGTATATGGAAAATCACAAAGCTGTTTATTTTTTGAAGACCAAGCATGTGGAGAAAAATGGGCTCCCATAAGGGTAGAGCTTGACATGCTGCCCTTATTCATTATAAGTGGGTTGATAAAGAGATAGTAATAGCATCATCATATTCATCAAAAAAAGGAAATGATATACAACTGAATGAGTAAATCATACTTATCTATCAAGCTATTAAACCAACTGTGCATTCATAACAATCAGGTTAATGCTTTCTAAAAGCTACAGGTGAACATTGAGTTTAATCTGCTCAATCATCTAACTGAGTACATTTATATCAAACATTGCTATGTGGTTCACATTCTTTTGCTACAGTAATATTTGTTCATCACGATCATTTGTCATGCAAGGTTTAGTTCATCAGTGTTCTTTTTCACAACCAAGGATAGTGGACATGCATACATTATGCCTTAATGAAGATATTTGTTTTAATTTTCATCTTAGAAGCAAACATATTTATGGAATAGTTTGTTAGGTGGAGCATAAAAACGCATGAAGAGTGCCAGGTTGAAGCCTAAGAGTGTGAAAGGACAGATGATGCATTCAAATAATAAATGAACGATCAGTTCCAGTTTGACTAATAATACAAATATAGCATTAAGAATTACAAGGTGAGAAATGATCATTCCAGAAGGTGTTTCTTAAGTGTTAGTTATGCACAGGAACTATCAAATAAATGCAGTTCATAGAATCACAATGTTTCAATTTAAATCTCTACATAAGTCCAAAGACAAAAAGCAAGAGTTTGCTGTATGGTGGAATAAAGGAATCTAAAAAGAACAATTCTGTGTACAAAGGAAACAACATGGGTATTAATACATTCATAGATACTTTTCTTCACAAGGAGACAAGTATAGGAATATGGAAATGACTTAACGAGGTGTACTGAAAGTGCAGATGTAAGAAGGTGGTTAATAAACTTTCAGTTTTTTTGTCATATTGTGGTATACCTAGGTGATGGAATGACACAGATTGTTCTGAATTTCTAAACACCTATATGTTGAATGTTGAAAAGTTCAAATGCCAAAAGGAGTCAGGGTTGTGCCCAGTAATCCAAATATACAATTCTTATTTGTTTTCATGCACCCACATAGGGGTTTGCATTTATAATACAGGATCTTGCATGTCACAAATGAGCTCATATGGCGAGGTTTCAGAAATATGTTTCACAAAATGTAGAAATAAGGGGCTAGTTCGAGCCCAGTTTTCAAGGAATTAAATGAACAAATTTTCTTCATTTTAAGCATATTGGGAGTTTTGTTTTAAAGGCAAAGTTTTATCATTCTAGTGACGAATGACATACCTAGTTTTTTTTGCAACTGAAAGTGCAAAAGAAATAATGGATCGAGCTAATTTTCATATGAACATTAAGACAGGCAGATACATTTCTAGCTTACCCATGCAAGGGTTTTCAATAGAATATCAAAGAATATCACCAGCCATCATGGGTCGAGCCCATAAACTAAATACAAAATTAATATATAGATTTCATGGGGTTTTGTTTCTAAAGGCGAATATTAGAACAAACAGCAAATACCCACATTGGGGTTCCAAGTTGGTGTATAGATTCTCATTGTTTCAGCTACCCATATGGGTATTTTATCAGAACAACAAAATAATTTGTTTCATCAACCCATATGAGGATTTTATGAGAAATAATAGGAATACAGATGGAAATCATAAGGGTCAAGCTTCAAAATAAGTAAATACAATTTTATTCAATTTTCATGATACCCATATACGGGTGTGTCCTCAAGAATACAAAAATGTGAATTTCCTTTGGTGGGTCGAGCTTTAGAAATGGGAAATATCAGTTTCATTTGATACCCATGAGAGGGTTTGAGCTTAAATACAGAGTTCCCACATACCCATATCATGTTGCTATAGGAAAAACAAAATGTAGTATTCCCTTCAAAGTCATGAACACCCACAAGAGGGAATTTAAAGCCACGACCTATTGACTCATCTGGAGAGTTGAGCTCAATGGTCGGTCGAATATATCAGTAAGGAAATACACAAAGTTACAAAGATTCAATGAATTCCTATTTTGGGTCGAGCCCAAAAGCCTTAAGAAATGCTTTCCCTGAGATACACATGGTGCGGCCTGTGTAATGGCCAGAAAGTTACAAATAAAGGTTGATTATCTATAGAGAAATGAAGCTTTTACAAGCTTTCTGTTTGAGGAGAAATATCAATAAGAAAGAAATACATGACAGTGAAGTAACTCACCATTTCTTACTCGAAGGAGAACACATTGGCGCGGCCAGAACATTCACAAAGGGCTCCAAGCTTGAAGGTTTTCACCATGGCAGCTAGAGGTAAATACAAAGAGCCCAAGCTCAAGGTTCAAGCTCTTTCAAGTGAGCACAAAAGATATATACAAATGCATCAGAGGCTGTCAAAGCCACGACCACAAGACCAAGAAGCTCGAAAGATGAAGTCTCAAAAGACAAACAAGAAGCTCACCTTGTGTGAACTAAGGAATGAGAACCCTCAAACAAGTTTTCTCATGAAGCTCCAAACAAAGCCCGAGCTCGTGCATACCAACCAAGAAGAGTTATATAGGAAATGTAAAAGAAATCAAAAACAAAGCAAGCAAGTCGCGGCCTTAGTAATCTTTATTGCTTTTAGAATGAAGTAAAAAACTGCAATAACATACAGATCAAGCTTACCCAACCAGGATTCGGCTATCTGAAGACAGTAGTGAGGATTCTCAAGCATGTAAATTCTAGATAGAGCTCAATCATGGCAGCGTGCTCTCTCAGGCAGAGCTCAATGTTTTTGAAATGATGAGTGCAAATGAAATCATTTTAGGGTTTTACTTCTTTTGTTCATGCTCTAATTCGAGCCAACATTATAATTGTCTAGAATATTCACAATTGTAAATAGCACATGGGAATTTCGAAGTAGGGTTATTCTTGCATTGTGATTTATTCAAAGTCTGAAGCTTAATATTTGAGGGGGGCCAAATTTCATATGCCTAAGTCAAGGTTTGAGGAGTGATGGAGTTATTTTCCTAGGGCTTAGGGTTATTTGTATTGAAAGGAGACGATGGATTTAAGGAAATTATGATTGATAATGCCTATACCTTAGTAAAATTGATGATAGTGGAGACCTTTGATTTTGATTGATTTAGAGGGGGATCAATTAAAATTAAATTTTAAGACTTTGTTATGAATTAGGGTTTTAGGTATTTTATTTTATTCTAATTTTTGTAATTGCTTTTTAAGAAAAACAATTGAAGGTGTAATATAGGGGCATATTATTTTTATGATTTTTAAAGAAAAATCAAAGCATTGTATTGGTGAGATAAGATGTAATTCTTTTGCAAAATATTTCCAATCTTTTAATTGCAAAAAATCGACAAATTATAAAATCTGCAGTGATGTAAAGCAAAATCATAAAGCAATCCTTATAAATTGTTTTGTGATTTCTTGCTATTTTTAGCAGATTATATTGACTTTTTATCTTGGTTGAGTTGGAGCTTTATCTTGGAGAGATAAGGTGTTTTTCTAGCTTTTAAAGTAGATTCAACCTATTTTTAGAGGCATTATAGTTTGATCATAAAAGCAATGTGCTTTTTTATGCTTTTATGCAATTTTTGAGACAGTTTAAAGCTTTTTTCCTTGAGCTTCTTTGTGAGCTCAGATTAGGGTTTCTTGGGTGATATATTCTGAAGAAACTTAGTCTTTGCTTCTTCTTCTCAGTTCATATTTTTAGTTTCTTGCTCTTAACACTTTCGAGCTTGTAAACTTTTGTACTAAGTTTTGAGAGTTTCACTCCTTGATCTAATTAAAAACAACATTCCTATCTCCAATTTCTGTCTCAACTTGCAGTTTTAGTATGATATTAATGTTGTGATTGTGTTTACAGATCCTTTTTATGTCCTAAGTATTGCAAATCATCGATGCAAAAAGTTCATTGTTGCAGGTTGTATGCTGTGTTTACTTCTGAACCTTCATGCAAATCAATTTTGCACTATTGTTCATGAGGGATTGTGAATTCATTGCTATTTTTCCGAAGATTGCTTTGTGAGAGAAATATCAGATTGTTTTGTGAGAGAAATTAACAAAGTCATTGTTAAGTTTTGTGGATCATTTTAAGTCATAGGTTTTACTTACAAGTTATCTTTCTATCCCTTTCCTCATAAATATTTAGAATAGGATCGATCATTTTGGAGAACCAACTCACTCTGGAGATTCCTTCTTCGTTCAGATCACCCACATCTGAAGAAGGTTTCCATGTTTCAGTAGATTGTTGAATCTTGCATTTAGCAGGGTGCAAATCTAATTGACAATAGTAACATACCTAGTTAGTCAATTAGATTGTAACTTGGGGAGATTTAGATTATTAATCAAGGATTAATGGCAAATAATTTTGTGCTCCACCACTTAAGAAAGAAACCCTGAAATTCATTAATATAGTCATTATAAATCAATTGTTATAATAAGTGGAATGTAAATCTATGTATATATACACTAGTTTTAAGTTCCTTAATACTACTTTGTTATTTAATTCAAGTTATTAGAATTGGTAATTAGAAATTTTAATGTAGGATTTTAGTTGTTTTAATTCTTTGATTTAATTGTGTAACTCATTTATCGATTTCATAATAATTGTGTTTCCTATAAACTTATTGGTAGGTTATAAGTTGGAATTAAATTTATTATTTCATGAAGAATGCCCTAGATCATATTTTGTTCATATGTGAATAGAATTCATTGGTCTGATTGTCTCTAGTCCTCTTTTTCCTTTTGTGCAAATTTTCGTGATGACATTACATAGAAATATTTAAAATTGGCGAGGATAATGGTAATCATAATGCTAATACAAATGATATTAAGTCAATATTATTGTGGATGTTTAATACCAACCTTATCATTATTATGTCCTATGTTCATGTGAGATTAATGATTATTAGTGTTTATGTGTATTTGTTAAGAAAATTTGATGATTGTGTTTTGTTTAGTCATGTCAAAGTTGGGGAATGACATGTTACAAATGCCACATAATACAATTGCATCACATAAAAAAAATGTGTCACTTACAAATGCGTCAGATAATGCTACAAATGCGTCACTTTACAAGTATGTCACAAAATGTTACAAATGCATCATAGGACCCTTCATATGCAAAAAACCATGTTTTTTAAGTATAAAATGTTATTCTGCACCAAAATATAGGGTATTATATATGAAAATTCATCCCTCAATCCTTTTGGACGTAACCATGATGTCTATTTTTCTCCAAGAAGCCCTTAAAAAACTCAATTTTAAAAACCATTGAAAGTACTTACAACCTTTAGGATAAAAAACACCAAAAACTTATAGACAATAAGGTTACCCAAAAATGGTTAGTATTCACATTAGTTTTACCAAGTGTACGATGAGAAATCATGAAAACAAGCAAGAATCATAAACAACAAGCATGAAAATCATATGATTCAAACAAACTAATTCCAATCTATCAATGAAGAACAAATAAATGCAAGAAACATGAAAGATCAATCAAATGATATACCTTTTCTCACATCAAACATTGAATCACCTCCATTATCCTCAATTTTTCTTTGTAAGCCATTGTTGCTCTTAGATATGTATGTGTACACAATTGCAATAAGCTCAAATGGATATGATAGCAAAATATTGAAGATCGTGGTTCCCCTTCAAATGAAAATGAAGATTGATTTTATAGAAAATGTAGATTTGATGGATAGTCAAGATTTGAGGAAGAACTAAAAAGATTGATGGTGGAAAATTGATGAGAGAAATTGATTGATCAGTGAACTAGCTGCATGATTTAGTGAACTGAGTGCATGGATTATTTATCAATTTACATTATTTAGTTAAGAGTTCTAGTTGAATTGTTAACTCAGACTGAGTAGTAGTAGACTGAATTGATTGATGAGAGAAATCGAAGTGAGTGGAAGTGAAGTGGATTTGACTAATGAGTGGACTGAAAGTAAGTCTCAATTAGAGGATGAGTTGGAAATGCATGAGATTTAATAATTAATTAAATTAATTAACTATTAAAGGAATGTGCAAATATATTAAATAAATAAAATAAATAATTTTATTTATGTGTGGATAATGAATAACATTGAGGAATTAATGGATAAATTAAATAATTAAAGTAATTATTTAATTAGGAAACAAATCATGAATAATTAAATAAATAATAATAATTTATTTAAGAGGAATAGGGATTATAGTGTAGGAAATTGAACCCCTTTACAATTTCACACTATGTTTGGGTTCTTTGATTTATTGGACTTAATTAAGATTCTAATTTTCCAAATTATGCATTCCAAAGCCTTATTTTTCCTGTTTTCGGAAAGGAGAACTGACAATAAATAAATGCAACCAATAATTTTCCTGTTTTCCTAGACTTATAGGCCAGGACCCATTTTCCCATGGGTGAATGGGTCCCCTTGAAGTGCCAAGACCCATTTTAAAATATATGTTTTTGGTGGCATTTTAATGATTCAAATTCAAATTGTAATTGTCGGCTTTTGGAATCTAAATTTTGAGAAATTAGATAAACACCTATAAATAAAATTTCTTTATCATTTGAAATCTAACACTCATGATTAAATATTTTCAAGAGCATAATTAAGCATTCAAGAGTAGATTTATCAATCATTTTTTGTAGCAATCAAGATCCTAACATAATGTTCAAGTCTATGTGTGTTCATGTCATCCTGTGAAGGCTAATATGCATTGTTGATCCTAAAGCATCCAAGCATTTCAAGTATCCAAATCCATCAAGAAAATCAAGATCAAGTTCCTTGGAGAGATGTGTTTGAATTTAGTCCTCTAAGGGAAGCCATTGAATGGTGATGAGTTGTAGCAAGCATTGCTTATTCATCATTTCCTTCCTTAAATTTCATTAGCTTTCTATCAAGGTTTAATTACCAAATTTGGGTTTAACCAAGGAAAACCTCCATACAAACAAAAAATTTTGCCTCTTTGTGTATGTGTAGATTATAGGTTGAGAAGGATTTAAGAGATCTTTAAGAAGTAATTTTGCATTGTTGCACAAGTTATCATTGTTATCAAGCCACAAAAATTAAGTTGCTGAATTTATTTTTGACTTTTCGATAGTGGGACCTGTGCCAAATAAAATCCAAGATCCAACATTAGAGGACTATCAAAACTTATTTTGGAAGTCCTAACAAGGACCCATTTTCCCAAGGGTGAATCAATCCCTCAACAACACTCAAAAATAGCTTTTGGTGATAGGTACATACCATCAAACCCTTCTCAAATCAACCTACAAACTGTCATTTCCGTTTTTGCATATTCAAGAATTTTCAGTTTATGTATTAGGTCTTGTCATTTATTTAGTTTGAGTATTTCAAATAATTTTAGTTTGGTTTCAAATCTGTCCTATTGTCCTAAGGGCCGAGATCCAGATCTGATTGGCTCACCATTGAGGTTGAAAGTCAATCATTACACCTTGTGATCTCTTTCCTAATGATTTATGTAGGGAAAGATTCATAATTTTTATAATCAATACATAAAAATTTGGGGATCACTTTCCCTCTATTTCATTTTGGTGAACTTGACATTCTTACATCATACTTTTTTTATTTGGAGATCATTGAAACCCTAGATCTTGATTTTGCATTATCTTGTTTTGCATTTCATATAGGGTTACATATTGCATATTTGCATCATTCAAAATCATAAAAAACCAAAAGCATTACATACATTTTACATAATGGCTTGAATCAAGGTGTGTTTTAATCATTTAGGCCAAAATTTCATTCAAAATTGCATTCGAAAAATTGTCATTTTGTTCATATATTGTCTCACAAATTGCATTTACATTTAATCAAAAAATCTAGAAAAACTGCCACTAAAGAATTTGTTTATGGTTAGGAATAGTGAGCTTAAATATCAAGTTAAACACTTAGATTTCAATTTTTCAAAACCTTGTGCAAAGACTCATTCGCTCCTAGGCGAATCTATCCTTGTGTAGGTAATTTTACAAAATTTTGTGCATATATTTGTCTTTGTTTGCTTTGTTTTCCTATACTTGCAGATCTTTGTTTCAATTTCAGAAATTGCATATTTCTATAGATGTTTGCATTTAGTTTAATTGGTGAAAGATAGTGCATTGTTTAAGATTAGAATTTGCATTCAAAAGTAATCATTTTTTAGGTTTTTGCATCTTAAAATCAATCAATTATCATATTTCAAATTTGAATATTGCAATATCTTCTTCAATACTTGCATTGTGGTTCCTATTTTTGGATGTCTACTAACTTTATTTAGTGTTTTTTTGTCTATTTTGGGTACACTTTTGGTTTGATGAAACTTGTATGAGTATCACAACCTGGTGTCCTACTGCTAATACTTCAATGAGATGTAATTCGAGACTCATAATATCCCATGCTAGTGCATCCGTCATGGATCTTGATTTTTCCAACTCTTTCACTCATAGTGTTGACACTAGTCAACCCATTTTGGATCATATCCCTGATACCATGATTGGATTCATTGATGTTCAACCTTGTAAGGGCCAAACCAACTTGTCTCTTGACATTGCTTTCTCAAATAATGATATAATTAAACATGCACTCGATGGTCCTCTTTACATAGCTAAAAAATTCAATGACAAGCCTATAAATGGGATATTAATTGATCCTATGTGTGTAGAGAATTTCATCACTAAGGAATTCGTATTTGTGCATGAACGTTACCAAGATTTTTATGAACAATCAAAAGCATGGATCAAAACATATGATAGTTTTACTCTCCCTACAATAGGTTTGATCACTCTCCCATTAAAAGTTGGACTGAAGCAATTGAATGTATCATTCTCCATCATCCCAATGTTAGATCAATTTCATGTAAAGTTAGGCTATCCATGGCTATGCTCCATGAATGTCATCCCGTCAATCATCCACAAGTGCTTGAAATTTTTATTTTACATCCAAATTTTTACAGTGCATCATAGTGGATTTAATCCTTTGTCTTCCCCATGGGAACTTTTCATTGGATTTATTTTGTCCTGAAACTATGGAACCTATTGCACCTCATGAGGATTTATTCTTTAAAACATATTAGAAGTTCAAAGAAAAGTGTATAGCAGAGTTATCCCTTGCCAATATCCCACCTAAAACTAAAAGATCTATGGTTGTTCTTCCCACTCCCATCATTGAGGACGAACCTATGCTTGAACCAAAAGCTCTCTTGAATAATCAAACTAAGTATGATTATATTCCACCACCTATATCCTACAAGAGACCAAGAGATAACCATACAATTCCATTTGTGCCTCCCAAAACCAAACAAGTTTATAAACCTAAAGAGAAATTGGTTTCCAAACCCATGAAGGTCCCTTTCATTCCTCCCCTAAGGGAAGAAAAGAGACCGATGGTTGATAAACCTTATCCTACACCATGTCATAGCTTGAAGATTGTACAAGAAGAAATCAAAGTGCTAAAGAGCATAGGCATAGACTTCCTGCTATTGCTTGTCAATTAGAAGAAAAGAATAAACTAATAATCCAAGATCAAAAACCAACTCAAACAAAGCATGATGATTATCCACATTCCCCACAACATAAAACATCTCCACCACAACAAAAATAAGAACATACAATGGAAATTGTCATTAGACCTCCTATTGTGATTAACTTGGATGATGATGATGATGATGAGATTGCTAAAATTGATGAAGTGCAAAATGAATTGAATTTGTTTTTTTCCACTTCTATGAATTTAGATGGGAGCAACCATGAATATCCTCCTAAAAATAGTGACCCACCATGTGTTGAACTTGGTGATTGTCCTAATATGATAGTTGTTGTAGTCCCTTTGGCTAGTTATTTTCCTTCCTTATATAATGAGCAAGATTAGGTTTAGGATGGCTTGTTTTAGGTTGGATCACATGTGACATACTGTCTTTCTTTTCTTTATATGTTCTTTGTGATTGCATGTACGTAATGTGACCCCCTGTATCATGTTGCTTAGTGTGTCTTTATGTTTTTGAGTTTTCTTTGGATGACCCTTGTTACTTCGTTGGTGCAAGGATACAAAGGAAGAAAATATGTCGTGAAATTCTTCTTTTTGTATCTGCATTCTTCTATATGTTGTAAAAATTGTCTTTTCTTTTATCTTTCTATTTTCCTTTTGGGGACAATGCAAGGCATCGAGACATCTAGGTATCTTCCATGTAAATCCAAAATATTTTTCTTTTATTTCACTCTCTATGTGTCATTCTTCCTTTGTGTTCGTTGTTCTATGAGTATTTTGGGAATGATGATGGTTCTAAGCTCTATTATATCATTGTAGCAAAGAGATATGCCGACCCCAAATCTGTAGATCCCATATGTGTTATCTTTTGGGATTTCATGTGGGGGAAACCCATTCTTCATGAAGCAAATTTATTTGGAAACATATCATTGGCATAGGGATTTCCAAATAAGCTCACATTTCCCTTTTATCAATTAGTATTTATCATTTCTACTTTAAAGTAATTGCTCATAGCATGGTTTTTAGCAATTTATTTAAAGTGGGGGCATACATTGGCATTATTTAATTTTGGAATTTGCACCTCCTAAGGAGATTTTCATTTTTAGTTTGATATTTTTGCTTCACTTTTGTTCACAGGAGTTGGACTTAGTGTAGTGTTGGCATAACACATTGATCATTTTGTGGCACCTTATCAAAGTTATCAGGGAATATAAATTTTGGTATGGTTGAATTATGGGTACACATTTTTTTCATGACTTTTACCATCTTCCACCTTTTTTTGGGTACACACCTTGTAGACCTAGTGTGTGTTTCTCATCTTTTTGTCTTTGAGACTCACCTAGTGTATATCAGACTGCACTAGCCCTTGTGAGTGTATTTTTGGGACAAACAACGTAGTGTTGATCCATTCCTATTGGAAAAATAGTTGAGGTTTGATGCATCCCTTTTTTCTTTTTACTTTAGCTTTGACATTGTATTCTTGTGTATCTTGTCTTGCTGCACATAGCTTACATGTATGTGCTTCCTCTATGCTTATGTTGGTTTTCCATGGGATCTTCGATCTTGGGGGCTTGATCACTCTCCTTGATATTTTTCATCCTATCTTTCTAACATTTGTGCACTTGGACCCTTCTTGAAACATATTTTTCTACTTTAGTGTGAGTTTGAGTGTAAGTTCATACCCTCACTAAAGTGGGGGCTAAATGTAGTGTAGGAAATTGTATCCCTTTATAATTTCACACTATTTTTGGGTTCCTTAATTTATTGGACTTAATTAAGAATCTAATTTTCCAAATTATGCACTCCAAAGCCTTAGTTTTCCATTTTTTTGAAAGGAGAATTGACATTAAATAAATGAAATCAATAATTAAATCACCATGGAATATGTGCATCTTGGACTTATAGGTAAGGACCCATTCACCCATGGGTGAATGGGTTCCCTTTAAATACCAAGACCCATTTTAAAATATGTTTTTGGTGACATTTTAATGATTCAAATTCAAATTACAATTGTCAGCTTTTGGAATCTAATTGTCGGGAAATTAGAAAAACACCTATAAATACATAGTTTCTTTATCATTTGAAATCTAACACACATGATCAAATATTTTCAAGGGAAAACATTATTGTTAAGAGAATAATTGAGCATTCGAGAGTAGATTTATTAATAATTTGTTGCAACAATCAAGATCCTAACATCATGTTCAAGTCTATGTGTGTTCATGTCATCTTGTGAAGGCCAATATGGATTATTGATCCTAAAGCATACAAGCATTTCAAGTATCCAAATCCATCAAGCAAAGCAATATCAAGTTCCTTGGAGAGGTGTGTTTGACTTTAGTCCTCTAAGGGAAGCCATTGAAGGGTGGTGAGTTGTAGTAAGCATTGTTTATTCATAATTTCCTTCCTTTTTCATTATCTTTCTATCAAGGTTTAATTACCAAACTTGGGGTTTGACCAAGGCAAACCCCCAGACAAACACAATAATTTTTCCTCTTTGTGTATGTACAAATTGTAGAGTCTAAGCTAATGTATTGCAAACTTGGTAGAACCTACACAATTTAGAGGTATGTCTAGATAAGAAGTCCACTCAACATGGAAAAGACTACATCAAAATGTCAACCCAAGGTTTGTAAACTTGTGATGGTGCCACACTGTATGTGTCTTTAGAGACTTAAGGCTACCTAGGTTATCCTATTCAAGGCATTCTACTTGCTGGAAATTTACAAAATTGCATAATGGTGAAAGAAACAAACTAGATCTAATGGCTAAGGGTGCCTATAGCTTAACTTGTAATTGAACTACCGTTAATAAAGAAATACTGAACTAACTTAGGACTACTCAATCTGGCAATTAAACTTACTCTAACCTTCAGAGTACTATAGATTAACCAAATACATGCATGCTCATGAACATTGATTACTGATAATCAAAATATAAGGATCTATTCTGACTTGCATACAATTTATGAGATAATGATGAACAAAAATAACTAATTAAATAGAAATAAATAGTTATAAATGAAGTGAAGAACAATTACCTTGAATGGCCTACTCAAGTGGTTGTCCTCACTTAACTAGAACCATATCTAGATATCAGATTCTACACATCCATGTAAAATTGAACTTCATTCATTACACATCACAAAAGATTTACATAAAATATTCTTCACAAATTGTATTCAATGAAATCATTCTGAATAACCAACATGTATTGTCTAGATAATAATTGAAATTGAAAAACAACTAATAATGAAATACTGAAATCAACTAACTTATCTAAGGACTCATCCATCAACTATATACAAGCACAAGAGAGTTTATTCTAAGCAACAACTAACTACAATCATTAACTTCCACTCCTAGATATCATAGCATATAGCTAAGAATGAATTGTTCAAACTATAATTGAAAAGATAGAAGAATCCTAATAGAACTAGAACTTTGTAAAACAGAATTGCATGTAAAACACACAAACAATTATTTAGAATCCTATCAATAAAAGCTCGTTCTTCTTCTCCAACACTTTATTCCCTATCATAATGGTGCACGACCAACTCCATCAGGTGTCTTCATATAGTAGTTGTTACATTCAACTTAATTTGACACTTCCCCTGTTTCACCATCCTAGTCTTCCTTTTGCTGCAGGTTACAACTTCTAGTTGTTGTGTTATAGTTCTTTGTGAGCTACAAGAGGTTAATCCACAAAAAATATACACAAAGCTAACTACCATAATTAAACATAGAATTCCATCCATATTTCATGCATACTCACATATAAACTATGTAATGCCACTATATTATAACCATATTTCCATTACTATGATTTAGGTTCAAGTTTGTATAATAAACATGAAAAAACAGTATAACATAGGAGTATTGTCAAAAAGGTATATCTAAAAGTGTCTGAAAGTATGCATAAAAGCAACAAAAAATATGCTAATAACTAAACCCATCATTCCCTCTAACTATACTTTTGCTTGTCCTCAAGCAAAACACTAGGGGTACAGATTATATCGCAAGGTGATCTCCCTGAGGTCCATGATAGCATCAAATCCCTTGATCTACTTTAAGTAAAAACCTTTGTAAGTTGCAAGTTATCTCATTATGATATTTCTAGCTCTCTCACATTCCTCACCTTTCTCCTCGGTCTAATGTGGAACTGGATAGAGTAACATAGGTGGATGTAATGTAAGTGGTACCTAGTGAATTCCTATATCAACACCAATTCTCATGTATCTGTGTACCCTTTCATGCATGGTGGTGAAATTGTACATGGAATGAGGTTCCTTTCTCTACAACTCTAGGGTCAAGCTGCTCCATCTACTCTACATGTAACTATAGCATTGCTAACCCAAACCCACAACTAATGTTTGCATTCTTTTATAGTTTGTTATCCTTAGCTTCATAATTTTTCTGCCTACACCTTTATGATCCAGGATTTTCAATCATTCATCTACAATTGCATCAAGGTCTTTAGATTCTTTCCTTATGGGGAGAGCAATTGATTTCTCCTTCTCCTCATATTCTTCCATTATTTCTCCCCTGAATTGTTCATTCCTGTAATAAGATGCTAGTTCCCTTACTTGGAGATCCCCTACAAACATCAAAGAATTCCACTTCATTTCATCTAGTACCACATAATTGTGTAAATAGTATTCACGCAATTGATCCTACTCCTTAGGTGTAGAATTAGAAAAACATTAAGAAACTCAAAAATTCTACTTATCCCAATTGATTGATTAATAATTAGCCTATAAACTAAAAACTAAAAAATATTTCTTGTAGAAATAGTGCATATGTCCTTGCTAAAGGTCTACATCTTATGTTTTGTGCAGATTTGTCTACCACTTCTTCCAATCTAACAACTAATTTCCTTAACTCAATATATTTCTTTTCCAACACCTTAGCATGTTCTTCAATCAAAGTTTCTTTTTCTTTCTTCCACTTTTCCTTTTCTTGTACAAACTCATCAGTCACCCTCCATAGCTAATAACAAAGTGAAAAAGTTGTATGGTGAATTTGAGTTCTTATGGGAGGAGGTCTCTGATTTGGTATTGCAAGTTCTCCATCCCCAATCTTAGTAATGTCCAATTGTGCCAACAAATCAAGTTTAGTACCATGGAATATGTTTACAATTTTTCCTTTGGCACCATTTCTTTAATTTTTGTTTCCCTTTCCTTATCTTTCTTTTCATAGCTCTACACTAACTCTTCCAAATGCTTGATTTTTTCCAAGGCTTCTTGGAGCTCTTTCCTAACATTTTTTTTCTTCTATATACATTTCCTTTGTTTCCATAAACTGCTCATTATCTCCCCCTTCATAGTCCTCATAGGTAGAAATGTATAGGGTTTTATTTTGTGTTTCCTTAGCAACAAACACATCTTTTGATTTTAAATTAGAAGTGGTAGATGCGTATCTCTTCCTCTTCATAGGTGTTATCACATTGGCAGGGATATTTCCATTCCCTTCATATTTTGTCTCTACTAACATGACATCTTCCTCCTACTAGTCTTTTCCCTTTTCCTCTTCCTCAGGTTTCTCCACACTTCCCCTTATGACACCTTGTTTATTTAATCTGATTGAACACCTAGGTGTAGGTGTCTCATTTTTAACATACTTCTTGTTCTTTTGAACATCTTTCTTTTTCTTTTTTGTTTTAGAAGGTGTGGATGATGTGGATGTACTGCCTCTTTTTCTCTTGGGTTTTGGTGGTTTTGAAGAAGATGGAATTTACTCCACTTCTAGTGACTTAGACTTTGGTACATTGTGCTCCTCATGCTCACCTTGGCTATGGGTAGGTGAAGCTGTAGGTGAGACATGAGGAATTTCTCCTACAGGTTCATCTTGTGGCTCTAAAGTCTCAGGTACTACCGGTACCTCTAGTAAACTATTAATATATTCACATTTCTTAAAATCCTCCTAGTCTACCTATGGGTACTAAATTCTCAAGCTCCTTTTCATTAGTAGGGTAATCAAAAAATGGTGTGATAAGGCAGTGTCACTTTATTTCCTTTGATACTCTAATGCCATTATTTTCAACATATTATAAAGAAAATTTGGCACATTTACTAGCCTATTTTGCCGAAGGTGACTAAGCAGTTTCAAATTTATTGTATACAAAATATTTTTCCTACCATCATAGGTAAGATATCTAACAATATAGGAAGCAAAATTAGCCCAAAACCATGGAACAGAGAGCCTCTTTGTACCTTGTGAAGATAAGTCCAAATTCTCTCCTTGTTCATAGAATTCCTCTCAGGTGACAACTACATTTGCATGTACTGGAAAATCTGCTCTAGTTCTAAGTAACCCAAAAACTTGTGCTATGGAAACCTTAGATGCATCCATTGATAGTCCTTTCATCATTGCTTCATCATGCTCCAGTGTGGCTGCAAACCTTCTTGCTATATTGTTGTCAAATTCTGTTAGTTTCAGGAAATAATTGAGCCAACCCACTCTTGTAAAAAATAGGTAAGACCATTGCATCTTCTAGTATTTGCTTGTGGATCGATGACTCTCTCCTAATAAAATCACCTCCCATTACAAATATCTTTACTCTGCTCAATGTATTTAACCTTGAAAATTCAGCCCAATTCTGCTTCACCACCTTCAAAACCCTTCTCCTATTTTGCTATTTCCTCATGCACTTCCACTATCATACTATAATTGCAACTCCCTTTCTTAGTATTAGCTTAATTGAGCTCAAAAATAGGTACTAGGTTTGAATCTAGATTGGAGTTAGCTCAAGTTCACTGTATTGGGAATTGGTAATTGAAATTATCAACAAAATGTAGATGTAATTTTAGGAGGGTTTTGCATGTCATATCAATCTATTTCATTTCATTTAGGTGGTAGAATTCAAAAAAACTAGCTAAGTTGTACTTTCCCCCCAACTTATTGTTTGAAGTGACCTCACTTCAACTCATGATTGGGAAGGGTATGATTAGAAAGTATGGAAATTAATGGTATGAATACTTTGCATACATAATTTAATATGAAAGACATAATGAAAGCTTAAAGAAATCTATGGTAATTATGATAGTGTACCTTGCATACCTTTTGGAAGAGACTAACTAATCGTTGCACGTGTAAATTGACATGTATCTAGATTATGATTTGATGTGACTAGAAATAGCTTCAAGTGAATGAATTGTGAGGTGGCAGATTTAAGATAATAAAATGGATTAGTTAGATAATAGTTGGTGATGTGACAACTTGAATGTTTATAATTTGAATTGGCACTAGGAAATAAAAGAATTGTGCTACAGGTACTTATTATGAAAAAATGAATAGTGCATGTGAGTATTTTGAGGTGAATGCATGCGAACTATAGTTAATGTGGTGCCAAGTGATTTTAAACTTTTTATCTGCCAAACGGTGCTACTGGTACCTTCAGTAATAGGACCACTTTAGAATGTTGAAAACTATTATGCTATAGGTCTTTACTACAATAGGACCCTTTTCGAATATAACAGTTAAATAGAAAACATGTCCCTCTGGAGAAAGTATAAACATCATTATAATCATGATATGCGTGCTTTTGAGGTAAAATATGAAATTAATCTTGAGCGATCTCAAGAATTGAGTTGTGTAGCTCAATTACTAGGTCACCTGAAGTACTCAGTATGTCATGTGTTGACAAGATATCATTTTGTGTCTCTAAAATTGTATTTGGATAGTTGCGAGCACCATACTTCTAAAATAGGGAGAAAATAAAATCATCTTTCTGTACTAGTTTCTTATACAACTTCAATCTTTGGCCATTAACTAGAAGAGAGAATTTAACTGTATCTATGGGGTGTAACCTGACTACTCGACTAGGATAGACTTGAATGATTTCATAAGGTCCCAACCACCTAGATTGGATTTTCCCTTTGAAAGTTTTGTACCTTGAATTATATAATAATTCCCAGTCCCTTACATTAAACTCCTTTGTTTTGATATATTGATCACACCACTTCATCCTTTGATGTTGTACTATCTCAGTGTGATGGATTTCCTCCATCTTGATTTCATCCAATCCATTTAAATTATGTAACCTCTCCTTTTGAGCTGCTATTAGATCCATTTCTAGCTCCACTGTTGTCCTCAATGTATTATATTCAAACTCAAACAAAATGACTGTTGTTTTACCATACACTAGCTCATAGGGTGTAAAATCAATTGTTATTTTACAGGTTTCTCAATATGCCCATATTGCTTCTGGTAACCTTGCAACCCAATCTTTCCTATGTAATTGCATTGTTTTGGTTAGAATACTTTCAATTTCTCTATTAGCAACCTCCACCTAACCTTTGGCTTGAGGGTGATAAGGTGTTGATATCTTGTGCCTAATTTGGTATTCTTCAACCAGTTTGGTGATGAGATCTGAAGTAAAATATGAAACCTAATTAGTGACTATTTATCTAGGTACTCCATACCTAGTAAATATATCCTCATACAAGAATTTAGCCACATTTCCATCTCTGGAAAATTGTAAGGCCCTTACTTTTACCCACTTTGACAAATAGTCAGTTCAAAATATAATATATTCCTTGTTGTGAGAAGTAGGTGAGATTGCTCCAATAAAGTCTAGACCCCATTTTTCAAAGGGAGCTAGTGTTAACTGAGGTTGCAATGGAATTTCATTGCTCTTGGTTGGCTTACCCATTCTTTGACACATAACACAACTCCTTGTGTATTTAACAAAATCCTTGTGCAAAGTTGGCCAATAATAACTAGTTGTGAGGATTTTGTATGTTGTTCTTTTTGTTGCAAAATGACCCCCACATGGCTCATCATGGCAAGCCTTCATGATATCAAATATTTCATCTTCCCTTATGCACCTTCTCATGATGTTGTCAGGGCCAGTGTAAAATAGATAACCTGATATCCAAGAGTATGAAAAACACTTGTGTACTAGCTATCTCTTTTCCCTTGGGGAAAAGTGTGGTGGAATCTACCCTATTACTAAATAATTTGCAATGTCAACATACTAGAGTATATGTACATTTAGAGAAAATAAGTGTTCATCTAGAAATGAATCATCCACTACTCCTTCAGCTGATTGTGTTGGCAATATTGACATAAAATATGCCACTACATTGGCCTTATCAGGTTTTTCCACTATTGTAATATCAAACTCTTGTAGAAGGAGCAACCATATTATTAATCTACCCCCAACTACAAGCTTGTTCATCAAGTATTTGATAGTTGTATGGTTTGTATGGAGAAAAAATGAATAACCAATAATGTAATGCTTGAATTTATTGATGGAATACACTACTACCAGT
Organism: Sequoia sempervirens; assembly: GCA_007258455.2. Taxonomy (NCBI): domain Eukaryota; kingdom Viridiplantae; phylum Streptophyta; class Pinopsida; order Cupressales; family Cupressaceae; genus Sequoia; species Sequoia sempervirens. The sequence goes on from VDFB02084740.1 coordinate 68,225, forward strand.
ATCTCCTTTTATGTAACAGTATAATTCAACTCTGCTCCCTGAAGATTCTTGCTAATGTAGTAAATTGCATACTCTTTGTTACCTTATTTCTAACCCAAAACTACTCTAATAGCAAAATCTGAAGCATTTGTGTGTATATGAAAGGGTAAGGTCAAATTTACCCCCCTTAAAATAGGTGCTTGAGTCAAGGCTTTCTTCATCTCTTCAAAGGAGTGTTGGCACTTTGATGTCCACTTAAATTCAATATCTTTACTCAGCAAAACAAACAATGGTGCAACAATATTACTAAAGTCTTTAATAAACCTCCTGTAGTAGCCTGCATGGCCAAGGAAAATTCTAATATCTCTTTGCTTTTGTGGAATAGGTAATGTAGAAATAATTTCTGTTTTATGTGGATCAACCTAAATTCTTGCACTAGATATGAAGTGCCCTAAAATAATTCCTTGAGTCATCATCATAAAGCACTTCTCATTGTTGAGTGACAAGTTGTGTTCTTTGCATCTTTTTAATACCTTTTCTAGATTGCTAAGGGCTTCCTGATAAGTTTCCCCATATGTGGTGAAATCATCCATATATATCTCCATACAGTCATGAGCATAATTAGAAAAGATGTTGAGAACTACCCTCTAAAAAGTAGCTAGAGCCTTACATAAACCAAAGGGTAGAACATAGAAGGCATAAGTACCCCAAGGATAGGTGAATGTAGTTTTGTCCTGATCTCCTAGAGGAATTTTTATTTGATTGTAACCACTGAAATCATCTAGGAATGAAAAGTACTTCTTCCCAAATAAAGAGTCAAGTACTTGATCTATAAAGGACAATGGAAAGTGTTCCTTCCTAGTGGTTGTGTTCAATTCCATGTAATCTTCACAAACTATCTATTTTCCACCTTTCTTGGGAACAATGACCAAAGGTGAGACCCATTCACTATTAGATATAGGATAGATAAAGCATGCATCAAGGAGTTTTTGAAGCTTAGCTTTGACTATGTCTCTCTTGGTAGGGTTCATTTGTCCTTGAGGCTACCTAATAGGTCTATAACCATCATTGATATAGATCCTATGCATACATAAGTCAAGATCTATGCCTTTCATATCATGGCAATCCCATGCATATGTTGTTGTGTGTGCCTGCAACATTGTGTGTAGGGAATTCTACTGCTCTTCAGTCAATGCATTATTTATGTTCAACATTTTCCCTAGCATGATTTCTAATTCATTGGATGATTCTTGCATAGATGAGAGGTCAAGGCTTGGAATGATTGATACACATTGTTGTGGAAGTAAGGAATGAAAGATACATGATATTTCTTTTGAGGAATTGGTTGGTATAATACTTTGAAAGGGGTCTTGTAGGCACGCGAGATAGTCCTGCTGCTGCGGGATCTTGCCACAATCATTTTGTATTATGTGAGCAATGAGCTCATCTTCATCCTAATCATCCAATAGTGGGTTGCGTTTTATAGTCATCAATGTTTGCAGGGAATAATTATCTTCCTCATCTAAAGTGGGCCAAATAGTTTGCTCAAGATCAACACAAGGTTGGGCTAGCGAATAGAGTACCAATTTCTTGGTCATAGTCCCATTAGATATTATCATATTTCCAGACCTACAACCTATGAATGCATCAGCTGTAGCTAACCATGGTTTTCCTAGGATGAGTGGGTAGCCTGCAAGATTAACCTTTGGCTGTAAAAATATGAAATCAATAGGATATTCCCAAGAATCTAATGCAATAACTAAATCTTCAATGATTCCTTCAGGATTGATTATTGACCTATCAACCAATTGTAAAATAGTTTGTGTAGGTCTAAGGTTGGCTAACTGAAATAATTGCATTGTTTCTTTAGTCATAACATTGATTGTTTCCCCTAAGTCTATTAAGGTGTTCTTGATAAGGTTCCCATTAATCTTAACGTCCATTATTGGACTACCAGGATCTATGTATTAGGGATGGTTATGTTCTCTAACATGATATCTACAAGGTTTCCTAGGACATGTACTGTCTGAGGATCCTTCCTTTGCCTCTTTGGTTTCTTAAGACATAGGTCCCTGATTGCTTTAGTATAGATTGGAATGTCCTTAATAGCTTGGATGAGATGGATCTTGATATTGACATCCCTAAGTTAACCCAACAGGTCCGTCTCAACTTGTGTGTGATGCTTTTGAATGGCTAAGCATTGAGGAAAAGGAGGCTTTAGACTTGAGGTAGTTTGGTGTACCTGATTTGACTCAGGTTCCAAAGGTGTTTTGTATGAAGCTTCAACTACAAGTTCCTCATCCTCCATCTCATTTATTTGAGGAGATGGAGGTCCAACAATTTTTTTTCTTGATCTGAGGTGGACATCACTCACCTCTACCCCATAAGTGGGGTATTGCATAGCTTTGTTCGTATAAGCTTGTTGTATATGATTGTTGTTAGGGTTAGGTGCAGGTTTGACATATATTTGTGGTGGATTGGGTGGCTAGGATGTAGGATTTGATGGAGGCATAATGGCTTGTTTTTGGGGTTGATGAGGAAGCATAGGTTGCTGATAGTTCATGTTTTGTTGTTGCCACTGTTGACCTTTTTGCCATTGAGGCTGCCACTGGTTCTACTATGTTGGACATTAGGGATTGTAATTGTAACCATATAAATTTTGTTGTGACCAAGGATTTGGCTACTGCTAGTTCAAATTTTGTTGGGTTTGTGGCCATTGTTGAGGGTTTTGCCATTGATTTTGATTAGCTAGCCAGGGCTGAGAATTCCAAGTAGAAAAATTCTGATTTCCAATGGGAAATGATGAATTGAAGTTAAGAGGGTATTGTGGCATACCTTGTCTTTGTTTCCATGGCCTTCTTTGAGCTACGTAAAAGAGCTATCCATCCTCTCCTTCAAGTGACTAAAAATCAGGTCTTTCAATTTTGTCTTGTTGAATACTAGCCACCCTCTTGCATTTACAATTTTCTTTTCTTTGCCTACAATTGTGGTATTATTCAATGAGATTTGCTTCAGATTCCTCTTACTTATTCTTGATGTGGATAGTATCCAATTGAGTTGCTAAATGAATGATAATGTCCTCCTTCATGTTAGACAACAAATTTCCTAACTTTATCTTTGAAACCCTTGTGGATGATTTTTCAATAGTGGATGTCATGTCTCCTCTTGGTCTTTTAGTGGAAGTCCTGGAGTAATTCCTATAGAATTTGTAGATTTCTTTAAATGGTATTTGAGAGATATCCCCTTATCCAATGAGGTTGAGGGAATCCATATAGTCCTCATTGACTCCCCTCAAAAATACTAACTTTAGGGATTCTTCAAAAAACTTGTTATGTGGGTTTTTTCTTCAAGGCAAACTAAAATCTCTCCACATAATCTTCTAATGGCTCATCCTCCTTTTGTGACATTCTAAAAAATTTCATCTCTTCTCCTATCAAGCCCTCTACAATAGTCTTGGTACTTTTCCAAGAACACTATCTTCAAGTAAACCCACAAAACTGGTTTACAATTTTAGTGAGGAAGGAAAAGTTGCAAAAAATGCCCCCATGCAAAACAAATTGGTTTTTGGGGGTTCGAATGAACATTTCATTCAAGTGAAACCCCCCTTCGAGCGAACCCATTAAATTTTGGGTCCCACATTTCTTGAGAAAAAAAGCAAAGGAAAGGGTTGTGGAAAGGGGGTTCACTTGAACCCCGGTTTGAGCGAACCTCCAAGAGGGGTTCGCTAGAACCCCCCTTTTCCCCCCTTCTCCCCTTCGGGCACCAAAAAACTCCAAATTGTTTCCCTTCAAATCTTGAGTTGAGGATGAAAATGGAGGAGATTTCACAAACCCAACTAGATGATGGTAGTCCTCAAAACGAGCTATCCAACGAATATAATTTTAATATGTTTTGGTTTTATTATGTATTTGTTTTTTTAGTTTGATTAAACATAGGTTTTTCACCAAAAATCAAGCTTTTTGTTCTGAACATGTGGAAAAATAGAAAATTATCAAAAATAAAAATAAAAATATTAGTGCACTAGATATTAATGTCCTTGATCCAACAAAAATAAATTGAATTTTGATACATACAAAAAAAGTTATGTTGTATGCGGTCCGCCTATGTTTGAATTGTAATTGGTTTGACTTCAAAACTTGATTAAGGAAAAAATATTCAATAAAACACTATGAAACCAATTGGAAGCACTAGATATCATAGTTAAAAATCTAAATTTGAAAAAATAAAATTTTATCCTTCATGGAAAAAAAGTTATGTTGTATACGGTGAGAATCACTCCTTAAAAATGGTGTTGATTGAAAAAAACTAGTTTTTGAAGGAGATGGAAAAAGAAGTGCAGTCTGATTCTAAATTTTTTTAAAAATATATATATAGATTCTACAAACAAAATTTCACAAATCACTAGTTTGCATCATCTTCAAATTCCTCATTGTTTAGCCACTATAGGTGCCCAAAAGTGAAGAATTAGTTAGAAAAAAATAGTCCAGTGTCCAATTTGGCCAAAAATTATAAACCAATATTATGGGATCACCCCTTCATGGTATCCTAATCAGGAACAACATCCTTTCCCAATCCCATAAATCATATTAGGGCTGCATCTTTTAGAGTGGTAGGAAAGAGTTTGAGCCTATGAGCATTAGAAGTATAGTCATAACTTCTACATAGGATGTCAAATTCAAACATAAATGTATCTAGGTCTTCAATCACCAAACTATAAAAGAATAGTAATGTTGAAGGAGGGATATTCTTTAGCACATTAGCCCTTTCTTGATTGGTGATTAGGAACTCAAAGGTTGGTCATTCAGGATCATCCACTACATCACCCATGGTTCGGTATGTTCCCTATGTCTGTGTGCTAGATGTTGGTGATAGGGAAATTTCTTCAGTATTACCTTTTCTCTAAGTATTGGATTCACCAATTTCTGCAATAGCTTCTTGGCATCTAGAGGGAAGGAATCTACGCAAACAGTCTCTCTGCCTCGACATACATGAAATATGGCTTTATATAGTAGCAGTCCTGCACAATGTTATTGTGTCTTCTAGTGTTGTGAAAAAGATTAAATCTAATAGTCCTAATGTTGAAAACAGTAAACTAAGAAAACTCAAAAAACAAGTCTATGAAGATAGCACCATCCTCTACAATGACACCAAAAATGTAGAGTCTAAACTAATGTATTGTAAACTTGGTAGAACCTACACAATTCAGAGGTATGTCGAGTTGAATAGTCCACTCAACATTGCAAATACTACATTAAAATTTCAACCCAAGGTTTGTAAACTTGTGGTGGTCCTACACTATATGTGCCTTCAGAGACTTAAGGCTACCCAGGTTATCCTATTCAAGATGTTCTACTTGCTGGAAATTTATAGAATTGCATAACAGTGAAAGAAACAAACTAGAGCTAATGGCTACGAGTGCCTACAACTTAACCTATAGCTAAACTATCATTAATAAAGAATTATTGAACTAACTCAGAACTACTCAAATTGGAAATTAAACTTACTCTAACCTCTAGAGTACTACAGATTAACCAAATACATGCATGCTCATGAACACTCATTATTGATAATCAAGATATAAGGATCTATTCTATCTTGAATGCAATTTATGAGACAATGATAAACAAAAATAACTACTTAAACAAAAACAAACAACTAAAATGAAGTGCAGAACAATTACCTTGAGTGGCCTTCTCAAGTGGTTGTCCTCACTTAACTAGAACTACATCTAGATATTAGATTATACACATCCATGTAAAATTGAACTTCATTCATTACACATCACAAAAGATTTACACAAAATATTCTTCACAGATTACATTCAATGAAATCATTCTAAATAACCAACATGTCTTGTAGATAATAATTGAAATTAAAAAACAACTAAAAATGAAATACTGAAATCAACTAACTTATCTAAGGAATTATCCATCGGCTATATACAAGCACGAGAGATTTTATTCTAAGAAACAACTAACTACACTCATTAAATTCCACTCCTAGATATCAGAGCATATAGTTAAGATTGAATTATTCAAACCATAACTGAAAAGAAAGAAGAATCCTAATAGAACTGAAACTCTATAAAATAGAATTGTATGTAAAACATACAAATAGTTATTTAGAATCCTATCAACAAAAGAGTTCTCCTTATCCAACACTTTATTCCCTATCATAATGATGCACAACGAACTCCATTAGTTGTCTTCATAGAGTATTTATTGCATTCATCTTAATTTGGAACTTCCCCTATTTTGTTGTCCCAATCTTCCTTTTGTTGCAGGTTACAACTTCCAGTTGCTATGTGCTACAGTTCTTTGAGTTGCAAGAGGTTAATCCATAAAATATATAGTTCCATCCACATTTCAGGGATACTCACATATAAACTATGCAATGCTACTATATTATATCCATATTTCCATCACTATGATTTAGATCCAAGGTTGTATAATTAACATGAAAAGATAGCATATCACAAGAATATTTTTTGAAAGGTATATCTAAAATTTTCTTAAAGTATGCATAAAATCAATAGAAAATAGGCTAATAACTAAACCCATCACAAATTATAGGTTGAAAAAAGATTGAAGAGATCTTGAAAAAGAAATTTTGCATTGTTGCACAAGTTGCCATCATTGTTATCAAGCCACAAAAACTAAATTGCAAAATTTATTTATGACTTTCCAATAGTGGTGTTGGTATGTGGCGACTGATCATGCTATACTGTATAGCCCATGGTATACTGTACACCCTGGCCCCCGAAAAGCAGGGGTTCAGGGGCACAACCCTCGAGAAAATTTTTTTTTGCCGTTTTTTTCACGTCGTCAGCGAAAAAGGAAAAATCTCCGAAAAAGAAAGAAAACTGACTTTGTAAAACCCTAATTCTGGAAGCTTCTAAAAGCTTGTTAAAAGGGGTTGGGATGGGGGTTACAATATGAAGAAAAATGATTATTCGCAAGATTGTAATAGGTTTTGCACTCGATAATAAAAGTATTGGATGGCTGCGGTTTGGTGGATGTAGCCCGGATTGGGTGAACCACGTTAAATTCTTGTGTTATGATTTATTCTGTGTATGTTTTAGTTTCTCTGTTTATTATATTAAATCTGCATTTAATTGTTAGATCTGCCATCTCTAACCCTAACAAGTGGTATCAGAGCCGAAGTTGTGTTTTTATTATCGTCTGTGTGAAGGTCTCGCGGTTGAGTGGGAGTCTCACGGTTGAGTGGGAGTAATGGCAGACGAGGGTAAGAAGGTTGAGAAGTTTAATGGGCAGAACTATCAGTTATGGAAGATGCAGATGGAGGACTATCTCTATCAAAAGTATTTATGGCGGCCATTGGAAGGAAAAACCAAGAAACCTGCAGCAATGTCAGATGAGGACTGGGAGAT
>VDFB02084740.1:75693-87440 GCA_007258455.2 Sequoia sempervirens
AACAATGTCTAGATAATGTATAGATGAAGGTAGATCCTTTACCACTTATGTGGGAGCTTTACATTCAATCCAATATGACAATTCATAATTAGATATTTCAATTACAAAGAGGGCCCATAGTCCTGGATTATGAATATTACATCATTATATAAAATTGATAAAACTAAAGGCAAGGAGAGGACATCTACTTTCATGTTGTAAGACCCTATTTTTCAGTGATTGACTATCACATCATATTTATGCTACTTTTATGATGATTGAGTTGATAGCTTTATGAATACTAGATGTTATGGACATTATTATGATGTGGACTATTGATTTTTATATTTATTTAGTTATTCTATGCATGGACATGGTTGATTTCTATTATGGTTAATATTATATCCATGGTTAATGATTAATTAGGTGATTTACTTCTATATAATTTTCATATGTGAAATTGAGTTTGTTTCAATGGTTATGGTTAAATTTGCACATGTGAAATTATGATTCTATATCTTAGAAATGTAACTCAATTAAGAGAATGAAATGTTACTATGATGATCGATGGAATTATAAATTAGAAATTTTTATTGATGGTAAGTTAAATTTGAATGTAGTATACTTCTTGTTGCTTCAACTATTATTACTATGGTGAGCCAACATTTATTGTTGAGTGCACAGGTCTAGTGCCAATGGGAATCAGGGTCACATGGTAAACCTATTTTTTTCTCAACTAGTTAAGCCAACCCTAGTCCATATTAAGGGACTAAGGACATGTGTAAAGTAGATTTTTTATCTCCATGTGAATGGGTTTCCTTGGTGATGTGGATTTATTGTAAATTCATATGGGGAATTAATGTTTGTGTAGACAATAAAAATTATCTTAGCTTACAAGCGATATTTTTACACTAATTCTCATCTTATCTATATGATTAAATAATTGTTAGTTATTTAACTATTACCAATTTCATATTCTATTATTAATTAAATAATATTATATTATTTAATTAATTCACTTCACTATTATTCTTCCTTGATTAATTAAATGAATTTCATTTATTTAAGTACACCACTAATTATCCTTGAAATGTGGGGAAAGTGATGTTAGGGTTAGAGATGGCAGATATCTAACAATTAAATGCAAATTTAATTAATAAACAGAGAAACTAAAACACACACAAAATAAATCTTAACACAGAGAATTTAACGTGGTTCACCCAATCTGGGCTACATCCACTAAACCGCAGCCATCCAGTACTTTTATTATCCAGTGTAAAACCTATTACAATCTTGTGAATAATCGTGTTTTTCATCATACAGTAATACCAATCCGAACCCCTTTTAACAAGCTTAGAAGCTTCTAGATTTTGGGTTCTACAAAATCGGATTTTTCCTTTTTCGTTGATTTTTCCCTTTTTCTGTGACAACGTGAAAAAGTAGGAGGAAAATTTTTCTCGAGGGCTACCACCGCCGAACCCCCACCCGGGGCCCGACCCAGCCCCAGACCCCAGCAAGAATAGGGGTCAGGATATACAATATACCACGGGCTATACAGTATAGCATGATCAGTCGCCACATACCAACAAGTGATCCCCAAATTTTTATGTATTGATTATAAAACTTAGGAATCTCAATAGGTGTCTTTCCCTATGGATTTCATTAGGAAAGAGATAACAAGGTGTAATGATTGATTTTCAACCTCAATGATGAGCCAATCAGACCTCGATCTTAGTCCTTAGGACAATAGGACATATCTGAAACCAAACTAAAATGATTTGAAACAATCCAACTAAATGAATGACAAGACCTAATGCATAAAATGTAGATTCTTGAATACGTAGAAATGGAAATGACAGTTTGTAGGCAGATTTGAGAAGGATCTGATGGTATGTACCTATCACCAAAAGCTATTTTTGAGAGCTATTGAGGGACTAGTTCACCCCTAAGTGAATGGATCCTTATTAGGGATTCCAAATAAGTTTTAAAAATCCTCTGATGTTAGATCTTGGCTTCTGTTTAGCATGGGTCCCACTATTGGAAAGTCATAAATAATTTGCAATTTAGTTTTGTGGCTTGATAACAATGATATTGTATTGCAACAATGCAAAATTTCTTTTTCTTACATCTCTTCAATCTTTTTCAACCTATAATTTGTGATGGGTTTTAGTTATTAGCCTATTTTCTATTGCTTTTATGCATACTTTAAGAAAATTTTAGATATACCTTTGAGAAAATGTTCTTGTGATATCTTTATCTTTTTCATGTTAATTATACAACCTTGGATCTAAATCATAGTGATGGAAATATGGATATAATATAGTAGCATTGCATAGTTTATATGTGATTATCCTGAAATAATGGATGGAATTTTGTGTTTAATTATGATAGTTCAGCTTTGTCTATATATTTTATGGATTAACCTCTTGCAACTCAAGAAGCCTTTATATTTCGAGTTGTAACCATAACAAAGGAGATTGGGACAACAAAATAGGGGAAGTTCCAAATTAAGATGAATGCAATAACTTACTCTCTATGAAGACAACTAATGGAGTTAGATTTATTGCATCATTATGATAGGGAATAAAGGGTGTTGGATAAGGAGAACTCTTTTTGTAGATAGGATTCTAAAAATAACTATTTGTATGTTTTACATACAGTTCTATTATAGAGTTCCAGTTCTATTAAGTTCTTCTTTCTTTTTTCGGTTATGGTTGAATAATTCAATCTTAACTATATGCTCTAATATCTAAGTGGAATTTAATGAGTAGTTAGTTGTTTCTTAAGAATAAAATCTCTCCAGTGGCGGTGATTTCATCGGTTGATTTGATTTTGGTGTTTGTTGTTTTGGTGATTGTTATCTGAGGCGTTTGGAACGGATGTGAATGACGCGTGGCGATGAATTGACGGACGGTTCGTTTGCGGACGCTGATATTTCTGCGTCTGCATTCTAGTTAAGTGAGGACAACCACTTGAGAAGGCCACTCAAGGTAACTGTTTTGCACTTCATTTTAGTTGTTTGTTTTTGTTTAAGTAGTTATTTTTGTTTATCATTGTCTCATAAATTGCATTCAAGATAGAATAGATCCTTATATCTTGATTATCAATAATGAGTGTTCATGAGCATGCATGTATTTGGTTAATCTATAGTACTCTAGAGGTTAGAGTAAGTTTAATTTCCAATTTGAGTAGTTTTGAGTTAGTTCAATAATTCTTTATTAATGATAGTTTAGCTATAGGTTAAGTTGTAGGCACTCGTAGCCATTAGCTCTAGTTTGTTTCTTTCACTGTTATGCAATTCTATAAATTTCCAGCAAGTAGAACATCTTGAATAGGATAACCTGGGTAGCCTTAAGTCTCTGAAGGCACATACAGTGTAGGACCACCACAAGTTTACAAACCTTGGGTTGAAATTTTAATGTAGTATTTGCAATGTTGTGTGGACTATTCAACTCGACATACCTCTGAATTGTGTAGGTTCTACCAAGTTTACAATACATTAGTTTAGACTCTACATTTTTGGTGTCATTGTAGAGGATGGTGCTATCTTCATAGACTTGTTTTTTGAGTTTTCTTAGTTTACTGTTTTCAATATTAGGACTATTAGATTTAATCTTTTTCACAACACTAGAAGATACAATAACATTGTGCAGGACTACTACTATATAAAGCCATATTTCATGTATGCCGAGGCAGAGAGACTCTTTGGGTAGATTCCTTCCCTCTACATGCCAAGAAGCTATTGCAGAAATTGGTGAATCCAATACTTAGAGAAAAGGTAATACTAAAGAAATTTCCCTATCACCAACATCTAGCACACAGACATAGGGAACATACCGAACCATGGGTGATGTAGTGGATGATCCTGAATGACCAACCTTTGAGTTCCTAATCACCAATCAAGAAAGGGCTAATGTGCTAAAGAATATCCCTCCTTCAACATTACTATTCTTTTATAGTTTGGTGATTGAAGACCTAGATACATTTATGTTTGAATTTGACGTCCTATGTAGAAGTTATGACTATACTTCTAATGCTCATAGGCTCAAACTCTTTCCTACCACTCTAAAAGATGCAGCCCTAATATGGTTTATGGGATTGGGCAAGGATGTTGTTCCTGATTAGGATACCATGAAGGGGTGATCCCATAATATTGGTTTATAATTTTTGGCCAAATTGGACACTGAACTAATTTTTTCTAACTAATTCTTCACTTTTGGGCACCTATAGTGGCTAAACAATGAGGAATTTGAAGATGATGCAAACTAGTGATTTGTGAAATTTTGTTTGTAGAATCTATATATATATATTTTTAAAAATTTAGAATCAGATTGCACTTCTTTTTCCATCTCCTTCAAAAATAGTTTTTTTCAATAAACACCATTTTTAAGGAGTGATTCTCACCGTATACAACATAACTTTTTTTCCAGGAAGGATAAAATTTAATTTTTTTCAAATTTAGATTTTTAACTATGATATCTAGTGCTTCCAATTGGTTTCATAGTGTTTTATTGAATATTTTTTCCTTAATCAAGTTTTGAAGTCAAACCAATTACAATTCAAACATAGGCGGACCGCATACAACATAACTTTTTTTGTATGTATCAAAATTCAATTTATTTTTTTTGTTGGATCAAGGACATTAATATCTAGTGCACTAATATTTTTATTTTTATTTTTGATAATTTTCTATTTTTCCACATGTTCAGAACAAAAAGCTTGATTTTTGGTGAAAAACCTATGTTTAATCAAACTAAAAAAACAAATACATAATAAAACCAAAACATATTAAAATTATATTCGTTGGATAGCTCGTTTTGAGGACTACCATCATCTAGTTGGGTTTGTGAAATCTCCTCCATTTTCATCCTCAACTCAAGATTTGAAGGGAAACAATTTGGAGTTTTTTGGTGCCCGAAGGGGAGAAGGGGGGAAAAGGGGGGTTCTAGCGAACCCCTCTTGGAGGTTCGCTCAAACCGGGGTTCAAGTGAACCCCCTTTCCACAACCCTTTCCTTTGCTTTTTTTCTCAAGAAATGTGGGACCCAAAATTTAATGGGTTCGCTCGAAGGGGGGTTTCACTTGAACGAAATGTTCATTCGAACCCCCAAAAACCAATTTGTTTTGCATGGGAGCATTTTTTGCAACTTTTCCTTCCTCACTAAAATTGTAAACCAGTTTTGTGGGTTTACTTGAAGATAGTGTTCTTGGAAAAGTACCAAGACTATTGTAGAGGGCTTGATAGGAGAAGAGATGAAATTTTTTAGAATGTCACAAAAGGAGGATGAGCCATTAGAAGATTATGTGGAGAGATTTTAGTTTGCCTTGAAGAAAAAACCCACATAACAAGTTTTTTGAAGAATCCCTAAAGTTAGTATTTTTGAGGGGAGTCAATGAGGACTATATGGATTCCCTCAACCTCATTGGATAAGGGCATATCTCTCAAATACTATTTAAATAAATCTACAAATTCTATAGGAATTACTCCAGGACTTCCACTAAAAGACCAAGAGGAGACAGGACATCCACTATTGGAAAATCATCCACAAGGGTTTCAAAGATAAAGTTAGGAAATTTGTTGTCTAACATGAAGGAGGACATTATCAGTCATTTAGCAACTCAATTGGATACTATCCACATCAAGAATGAGTAAGAGGAATCTGAAGTAAATCTCATTGAATAATACCACAATTGTAGGCAAAGAAAAGCAAATTGTAAATGCAAGAGGGTGGCTAGTATTCAACAAGACAAAATTGAAAGACCTGATTTTTAGTCACTTGAAGGAGAGGATGGATAGCTCTTTTACGTAGCTCAAAGAAGGCCATGGAAACAAAGACAAGGTATGCCACAATACCCTCTTAACTTCAATTCATCATTTCCCTTTGGAAATCAGAATTTTTCTACTTGGAATTCTCAGCCCTGTCTAGCTAATCAAAATCAATGGCAAAACCCTCAACAATGGCCACAAACCCAACAAAATTTGAACTAGCAGTAGCCAAATCCTTGGTCACAACAAAATTTATATGGTTACAATTACAATCCCTAATGTCCAACATAGTAGAACCAGTGGCAGCCTCAATGGCAAAAAGGTCAACAGTGGCAACAACAAAACATGAACTATCAGCAACCTATGCTTCCTCATCAACCCCAAAAACAAGCCATTATGCCTCCATCAAATCCTACATCCTAGCCACCCAATCCACCACAAATATATGTCAAACCTACACCTAACCCTAACAACAATCATATACAACAAGCTTATACGAACAAAGCTATGCAATACCCCACTTATGGGGTAGAGGTGAGTGATGTCCACCTCAGATCAAGAAAAAAAATTGTTGGACCTCCATCTCCTCAAATAAATGAGATGGAGGATGAGGAACTTGTAGTTGAAGCTTCATACAAAACACCTTTGGAACCTGAGTCAAATCAGGTACACCAAACTACCTCAAGTCTAAAGCCTCCTTTTCCTCAATGCTTAGCCATTCAAAAGCATCACACACAAGTTGAGACGGACCTGTTGGGTCAACTTAGGGATGTCAATATCAAGATCCATCTCATCCAAGCTATTAAGGACATTCCAATCTATACTAAAGCAATCAGGGACCTATGTCTTAAGAAACCAAAGAGGCAAAGGAAGGATCCTCAGACAGTACATGTCCTAGGAAACCTTGTAGATATCATGTTAGAGAACATAACCATCCCTAATACATAGATCCTGGTAGTCCAATAATGGACGTTAAGATTAATGGGAACCTTATCAAGAACACCTTAATAGACTTAGGGGAAACAATCAATGTTATGACTAAAGAAACAATGCAATTATTTCAGTTAGCCAACCTTAGACCTACACAAACTATTTTACAATTGGCTGATAGGTCAACAATCAATCCTGAAGGAATCATTGAAGATTTAGTTATTGCATTAGATTCTTGGGAATATCCTATTGATTTCATATTTTTACAGCCAAAGGTTAATCTTGCAGGCTACCCACTCATCCTAGGAAAACCATGGTTAGCTACAGCTAATGCATTCATAGGTTGTAGGTCTGGAAATATGATAATATCTAATGGGACTATGACCAAGAAATTGGTACTCTATTCGCTAGCCCAACCTTGTGTTGATCTTGAGCAAACTATTTGGCCCACTTTAGATGAGGAAGATAATTATTCCCTGCAAACATTGATGACTATAAAATGCAACCCACTATTGGATGATTAGGATGAAGATGAGCTCATTGCTCACATAATACAGAATGATTGTGGCAAGATCCCGCAGCAGCAGGACTATCTCGCGTGCCTACAAGACCCCTTGCAAAGTATTATACCAACCAATTCCTCAAAAGAAATATCATGTATCTTTCATTCCTTACTTCCACAACAATGTATATCAATCATTCCAAGCCTTGAACTCTCATCTATGCAAGAATCATCCAATGAATTAGAAATCATGCTAGGGAAAATGTTGAACATAAATAATGCATTGACTGAAGAGCAGTAGAATTCCCTACACACAATGTTGCAAGCACACACAACAACATATGCATGGGATTGCCATGATATGAAAGGCATAGATCTTGACTTATGTATGCATAGGATCTATATCAATGATGGTTATAGACCTATTAGGTAGCCTCAAGGACAAATGAACCCTACCAAGAGAGACATAGTCAAAGCTAAGCTTCAAAAACTCCTTGATGCATGCTTTATCTATCCTATATCTAACAGTGAATGGGTCTCACCTTTGGTCATTGTTCCCAAGAAAGGTGGAAAATAGATAGTTTGTGAAGATTACATGGAATTGAACACAACCACTAGGAAGGAACACTTTCCATTGTCCTTTATAGATCAAGTACTTGACTCTTTATTTGGGAAGAAGTACTTTTCATTCCTAGATGATTTCAGTGGTTACAATCAAATAAAAATTCCTCTAGGAGATCAGGACAAAACTACATTCACCTATCCTTGGGGTACTTATGCCTTCTATGTTCTACCCTTTGGTTTATGTAATGCTCTAGCTACTTTTTAGAGGGTAGTTCTCGACATCTTTTCTAATTATGCTCATGACTATATGGAGATATATATGGATGATTTCACCACATATGGGGAAACTTATGAGGAAGCCCTTAGCAATCTAGAAAAGGTATTAAAAAGATGCAAAGAACACAACTTGTCACTCAACAATGAGAAGTGCTTTATGATGATGACTCAAGGAATTATTTTAGGGCACTTCATATCCAGTGCAAGAATTTAGGTTGATCCACATAAAACAAAAATTATTTCTACATTACCTATTCCACAAAAGAAAAGAGATATTAGAATTTTCCTTGGCCATGCAGGCTACTACAGGAGGTTTATTAAAGACTTTAGTAATATTGTTGCACCATTGTTTGTTTTGTTGAGTAAAGATATTGAATTTAAGTGGACATCAAAGTGCCAACACTCCTTTGAAGAGATGAAGAAAGCCTTGACTCAAGCACCTATTTTAAGGGGGGTAAATTTGACCTTACCCTTTCATATACACACAAATGCTTCAGATTTTGCTATTAGAGTAGTTTTGGGTTAGAAATAAGGTAACAAAGAGTATGCAATTTACTACATTAGCAAGAATCTTCAGGGAGCAGAGTTGAATTATACTGTTACATAAAAGGAGATACTGGTAGTAGTGTATTCCATCAATAAATTCAAGCATTACATTATTGGTTATTCATTTTTTCTCCATACAAACCATACAACTATCAAATACTTGATGAACAAGCTTGTAGTTGGGGGTAGATTAATAATATGGTTGCTCCTTCTACAAGAGTTTGATATTACAATAGTGGAAAAACCTGATAAGGCTAATGTAGTGGCATATTTTATGTCAATATTGCCAACACAATCAGCTGAAGGAGTAGTGGATGATTCATTCCTAGATGAACACTTATTTTCTCTAAATGTACATATACTCTAGTATGTTGACATTGCAAATTATTTAGTAATAGGGTAGATTCCACCACACTTTTCCCGAAGGGAAAAGAGATAGCTAGTACACAAGTGTTTTTCATACTCTTGGATATCAGGTTATCTACTTTACACTGGCCCTGACAACATCATGAGAAGGTGCATAAGGGAAGATGAAATATTTGATATCATGAAGGATTTCCATGATGAGCCATGTGGGGGTCATTTTGCAACAAAAAGAACAACATACAAAATCCTCACAACTAGTTATTATTGGACAACTTTGCACAAGGATTTTGTTAAATACACAAGGAGTTGTGTTATGTGTCAAAGAATGGGTAAGCCAACCAAGAGCAATGAAATTCCATTGCAACCTCAGTTAACACTATCTCCCTTTGACAAATGGGGTCTAGACTTTATTGGAGCAATCTCACCTACTTCTCACAACAAGGAATATATTATATTTTGAATTGACTATTTGTCAAAGTGGGTAAAAGTAAAGGCCTTACAATTTTCCAGAGATGGAAATGTGGCTAAATTCTTGTATGAGGATATATTTACTAGGTATGGAGTACCTAGATAAATAGTCACTAATTAGGTTTCATATTTTACTTCAGATCTCATCACCAAACTGGTTGAAGAATACCAAATTAGGCACAAGAAATCAACACCTTATCACCCTCAAGCCAAAGGTTAGGTGGAGGTTACTAATAGAGAAACTGAAAGTATTCTAACCAAAACAATGCAATTACATACGAAAGATTGGGTTGCAAGGTTACCAGAAGCAATATGGGCATATTGAGAAACCTGTAAAATAACAATTGATTTTACACCCTATGAGCTAGTGTATGGTAAAACAATAGTCATTTTGTTTGAGTTTGAATATAATACATTAAGGACAATAGTGGAGCTAGAAATGGATCTAATAGCAGCTCAAAAGGAGAGGTTACATAATTTAAATGGATTGGATGAAATCAAGATGGAGGAAATCCATCACACTGAGATAGTACAACATCAAAGGATGAAGTGGTGTGATCAATATATCAAAACAAAGGAGTTTAATGTAAGGGACTGGGAATTATTATATAATTCAAGGTACAAAAATTTCAAAGGGAAAATCCAATCTAGGTGGTTGGGACCTTATGAAATCATTCAGTCTATCCTAATCGAGTAGTCAGGTTACACCCCATAGATACAGTTAAATTCTCTCTTCTAGTTAATGGCCAAAGATTGAAGTTGTATAAGAAACCAGTACAGAAAGATGATTTTATTTTCTCCCTATTTTAGAAGTATGGTGCTCGCAACTATCCAAATACAATTTTAGAGACACAAATTGATATCTTATCAACACATGACATACTAAGTACTTCAGGTGACCTAGTAATTGAGCTACACAACTCAATTCTTGAGATCGCTCAAGATTAATTTCATATTTTACCTCAAAAGCACGCACATCATGATTATAATGATGTTTATACTTTCTCCAGAGGGACATGTTTTCTATTTAACTATTATATTCAAAAAGGGTCCTATTGTAGTAAAGACCTATAGCATAATAGTTTTCAACATTCTAAAGTGGTCCTATTACTGAAGGTACCAGTAGCACCGTTTGGCAGATAAAAAGTTTAAAATCACTTGGCACCACATTAACTATAGTTCGCATGCATTCACCTCAAAATACTCACATGCACTATTCATTTTTTCATAATAAGTACCTGTAGCACAATTCTTTTATTTCCTAGTGCCAATTCAAATTATAAACATTCAAGTTGTCACATCACCAACTATTATCTAACTAATTCATTTTATTATCTTAAATCTGCCACCTCACAATTCATTCACCTATAGTTATTTCTAGTCACATCAAATCATAATCTAGATACATGTCAGTTTACACGTGCAACGATTAGTTAGTCTCTTCCAAAAGGTATGCAAGGTACACTATCATAATTACCATAGATTTCTTTAAGCTTTCATTATGTCTTTCATATTAAATTATGTATGTGAAGTATTCATACCATTAATTTCCATACTTTCTAATCATACCCTTCCCAATCATGAGTTGAAGTGAGGTCACTTCAAACAATAAGTTGGGGGGAAAGTACAACTTAGCTAGTTTTTTTGAATTCTACCACCTAAATGAAATGAAATAGATTGATATGACATGCAAAACCCTCCTAAAATTACATCTACATTTTGTTGATAATTTCAATTACCAATTCCCAATACAGTGAACTTGAGCTAACTCCAATCTAGATTCAAACCTAGTACCTATTTTTGAGCTCAATTAAGCTAATACTAAGAAAGGGAGTTGCAATTATAGTATGATAGTGGAAATGCATGAGGAAATAGCAAAATAGGAGAAGGGTTTTGAAGGTGGTGAAGCAGAATTGGGCTGAATTTTCAAGGTTAAATACATTGAGCAGAGTAAAGAGAGTTGTAATGGGAGGTGATTTTATTAGGAGAGAGTCATTGACCCACAAGCAAATACTAGAAGATGCAATGGTCTTACCTATTTTTTACAAGAGTGGGTTGGCTCAATTATTTCCTGAAACTAACAGAATTTGACAACAATATAGCAAGAAGGTTTGCAGCCACACTGGAGCATGATGAAGCAATGATGAAAGGACTATCAATGGATGCATCTAAGGTTTCCATAGCACAAGTTTTTGGGTTACTTAGAACTAGAGCAGAGTTTCCAGTACATGCAAATGTAGTTGTCGCCTGAGAGGAATTCTATGAACAAGGAGAGAATTTGGACTTATCTTCACAAGGTACAAAGAGGCTCTCTGTTCCATGGTTTTGGGCTAATTTTGCTTCCTATATTG
>VDFB02084740.1:87540-137185 GCA_007258455.2 Sequoia sempervirens
TATACATTTCCTTTGTTTCCATAAACTGCTCATTATCTCCCCCTTCATAGTCCTCATAGGTAGAAATGTATAGGGTTTTATTTTGTGTTTCCTTAGCAACAAACACATCTTTTGATTTTAAATTAGAAGTGGTAGATGCGTATCTCTTCCTCTTCATAGGTGTTATCACATTGGCAGGGATATTTCCATTCCCTTCATATTTTGTCTCTACTAACATGACATCTTCCTCCTACTAGTCTTTTCCCTTTTCCTCTTCCTCAGGTTTCTCCACACTTCCCCTTATGACACCTTGTTTATTTAATCTGATTGAACACCTAGGTGTAGGTGTCTCATTTTTAACATACTTCTTGTTCTTTTGAACATCTTTCTTTTTCTTTTTTGTTTTAGAAGGTGTGGATGATGTGGATGTACTGCCTCTTTTTCTCTTGGGTTTTGGTGGTTTTGAAGAAGATGGAATTTACTCCACTTCTAGTGACTTAGACTTTGGTACATTGTGCTCCTCATGCTCACCTTGGCTATGGGTAGGTGAAGCTGTAGGTGAGACATGAGGAATTTCTCCTACAGGTTCATCTTGTGGCTCTAAAGTCTCAGGTACTACCGGTACCTCTAGTAAACTATTAATATATTCACATTTCTTAAAATCCTCCTAGTCTACCTATGGGTACTAAATTCTCAAGCTCCTTTTCATTAGTAGGGTAATCAAAAAATGGTGTGATAAGGCAGTGCCACTTTATTCCCTTTGATACTCTAATGCCATTATTTTCAACATATTATAAAGAAAATTTGGCACATTTACTAGCCTATTTTGCCGAAGGTGACTAAGCAGTTTCAAATTTATTGTATACAAAATATTTTTCCTACCATCATAGGTAAGATATCTAACAATATAGGAAGCAAAATTAGCCCAAAACCATGGAACAGAGAGCCTCTTTGTACCTTGTGAAGATAAGTCCAAATTCTCTCCTTGTTCATAGAATTCCTCTCAGGCGACAACTACATTTGCATGTACTGGAAACTCTGCTCTAGTTCTAAGTAACCCAAAAACTTGTGCTATGGAAACCTTAGATGCATCCATTGATAGTCCTTTCATCATTGCTTCATCATGCTCCAGTGTGGCTGCAAACCTTCTTGCTATATTGTTGTCAAATTCTGTTAGTTTCAGGAAATAATTGAGCCAACCCACTCTTGTAAAAAATAGGTAAGACCATTGCATCTTCTAGTATTTGCTTGTGGGTCGATGACTCTCTCCTAATAAAATCACCTCCCATTACAAATATCTTTACTCTGCTCAATGTATTTAACCTTGAAAATTCAGCCCAATTCTGCTTCACCACCTTCAAAACCCTTCTCCTATTTTGCTATTTCCTCATGCACTTCCACTATCATACTATAATTGCAACTCCCTTTCTTAGTATTAGCTTAATTGAGCTCAAAAATAGGTACTAGGTTTGAATCTAGATTGGAGTTAGCTCAAGTTCACTGTATTGGGAATTGGTAATTGAAATTATCAACAAAATGTAGATGTAATTTTAGGAGGGTTTTGCATGTCATATCAATCTATTTCATTTCATTTAGGTGGTAGAATTCAAAAAAACTAGCTAAGTTGTACTTTCCCCCCAACTTATTGTTTGAAGTGACCTCACTTCAACTCATGATTGGGAAGGGTATGATTAGAAAGTATGGAAATTAATGGTATGAATACTTCACATACATAATTTAATATGAAAGACATAATGAAAGCTTAAAGAAATCTATGGTAATTATGATAGTGTACCTTGCATACCTTTTGGAAGAGACTAACTAATCGTTGCACGTGTAAACTGACATGTATCTAGATTATGATTTGATGTGACTAGAAATAACTATAGGTGAATGAATTGTGAGGTGGCAGATTTAAGATAATAAAATGAATTAGTTAGATAATAGTTGGTGATGTGACAACTTGAATGTTTATAATTTGAATTGGCACTAGGAAATAAAAGAATTGTGCTACAGGTACTTATTATGAAAAAATGAATAGTGCATGTGAGTATTTTGAGGTGAATGCATGCGAACTATAGTTAATGTGGTGCCAAGTGATTTTAAACTTTTTATCTGCCAAACGGTGCTACTGGTACCTTCAGTAATAGGACCACTTTAGAATGTTGAAAACTATTATGCTATAGGTCTTTACTACAATAGGACCCTTTTCGAATATAACAGTTAAATAGAAAACATGTCCCTCTGGAGAAAGTATAAACATCATTATAATCATGATATGCGTGCTTTTGAGGTAAAATATGAAATTAATCTTGAGCGATCTCAAGAATTGAGTTGTGTAGCTCAATTACTAGGTCACCTGAAGTACTCAGTATGTCATGTGTTGACAAGATATCATTTTGTGTCTCTAAAATTGTATTTGGATAGTTGCGAGCACCATACTTCTAAAATAGGGAGAAAATAAAATCATCTTTCTGTACTAGTTTCTTATACAACTTCAATCTTTGGCCATTAACTAGAAGAGAGAATTTAACTGTATCTATGGGGTGTAACCTGACTACTCGACTAGGATAGACTTGAATGATTTCATAAGGTCCCAACCACCTAGATTGGATTTTCCCTTTGAAAGTTTTGTACCTTGAATTATATAATAATTCCCAGTCCCTTACATTAAACTCCTTTGTTTTGATATATTGATCACACCACTTCATCCTTTGATGTTGTACTATCTCAGTGTGATGGATTTCCTCCATCTTGATTTCATCCAATCCATTTAAATTATGTAACCTCTCCTTTTGAGCTGCTATTAGATCCATTTCTAGCTCCACTGTTGTCCTCAATGTATTATATTCAAACTCAAACAAAATGACTGTTGTTTTACCATACACTAGCTCATAGGGTGTAAAATCAATTGTTATTTTACAGGTTTCTCAATATGCCCATATTGCTTCTGGTAACCTTGCAACCCAATCTTTCCTATGTAATTGCATTGTTTTGGTTAGAATACTTTCAATTTCTCTATTAGCAACCTCCACCTAACCTTTGGCTTGAGGGTGATAAGGTGTTGATATCTTGTGCCTAATTTGGTATTCTTCAACCAGTTTGGTGATGAGATCTGAAGTAAAATATGAAACCTAATTAGTGACTATTTATCTAGGTACTCCATACCTAGTAAATATATCCTCATACAAGAATTTAGCCACATTTCCATCTCTGGAAAATTGTAAGGCCCTTACTTTTACCCACTTTGACAAATAGTCAGTTCAAAATATAATATATTCCTTGTTGTGAGAAGTAGGTGAGATTGCTCCAATAAAGTCTAGACCCCATTTTTCAAAGGGAGCTAGTGTTAACTGAGGTTGCAATGGAATTTCATTGCTCTTGGTTGGCTTACCCATTCTTTGACACATAACACAACTCCTTGTGTATTTAACAAAATCCTTGTGCAAAGTTGGCCAATAATAACTAGTTGTGAGGATTTTGTATGTTGTTCTTTTTGTTGCAAAATGACCCCCACATGGCTCATCATGGCAAGCCTTCATGATATCAAATATTTCATCTTCCCTTATGCACCTTCTCATGATGTTGTCAGGGCCAGTGTAAAATAGATAACCTGATATCCAAGAGTATGAAAAACACTTGTGTACTAGCTATCTCTTTTCCCTTGGGGAAAAGTGTGGTGGAATCTACCCTATTACTAAATAATTTGCAATGTCAACATACTAGAGTATATGTACATTTAGAGAAAATAAGTGTTCATCTAGAAATGAATCATCCACTACTCCTTCAGCTGATTGTGTTGGCAATATTGACATAAAATATGCCACTACATTGGCCTTATCAGGTTTTTCCACTATTGTAATATCAAACTCTTGTAGAAGGAGCAACCATATTATTAATCTACCCCCAACTACAAGCTTGTTCATCAAGTATTTGATAGTTGTATGGTTTGTATGGAGAAAAAATGAATAACCAATAATGTAATGCTTGAATTTATTGATGGAATACACTACTACCAGTATCTCCTTTTATGTAACAGTATAATTCAACTCTGCTCCCTGAAGATTCTTGCTAATGTAGTAAATTGCATACTCTTTGTTACCTTATTTCTAACCCAAAACTACTCTAATAGCAAAATCTGAAGCATTTGTGTGTATATGAAAGGGTAAGGTCAAATTTACCCCCCTTAAAATAGGTGCTTGAGTCAAGGCTTTCTTCATCTCTTCAAAGGAGTGTTGGCACTTTGATGTCCACTTAAATTCAATATCTTTACTCAGCAAAACAAACAATGGTGCAACAATATTACTAAAGTCTTTAATAAACCTCCTGTAGTAGCCTGCATGGCCAAGGAAAATTCTAATATCTCTTTGCTTTTGTGGAATAGGTAATGTAGAAATAATTTCTGTTTTATGTGGATCAACCTAAATTCTTGCACTAGATATGAAGTGCCCTAAAATAATTCCTTGAGTCATCATCATAAAGCACTTCTCATTGTTGAGTGACAAGTTGTGTTCTTTGCATCTTTTTAATACCTTTTCTAGATTGCTAAGGGCTTCCTGATAAGTTTCCCCATATGTGGTGAAATCATCCATATATATCTCCATACAGTCATGAGCATAATTAGAAAAGATGTTGAGAACTACCCTCTAAAAAGTAGCTAGAGCCTTACATAAACCAAAGGGTAGAACATAGAAGGCATAAGTACCCCAAGGATAGGTGAATGTAGTTTTGTCCTGATCTCCTAGAGGAATTTTTATTTGATTGTAACCACTGAAATCATCTAGGAATGAAAAGTACTTCTTCCCAAATAAAGAGTCAAGTACTTGATCTATAAAGGACAATGGAAAGTGTTCCTTCCTAGTGGTTGTGTTCAATTCCATGTAATCTTCACAAACTATCTATTTTCCACCTTTCTTGGGAACAATGACCAAAGGTGAGACCCATTCACTATTAGATATAGGATAGATAAAGCATGCATCAAGGAGTTTTTGAAGCTTAGCTTTGACTATGTCTCTCTTGGTAGGGTTCATTTGTCCTTGAGGCTACCTAATAGGTCTATAACCATCATTGATATAGATCCTATGCATACATAAGTCAAGATCTATGCCTTTCATATCATGGAAATCCCATGCATATGTTGTTGTGTGTGCCTGCAACATTGTGTGTAGGGAATTCTACTGCTCTTCAGTCAATGCATTATTTATGTTCAACATTTTCCCTAGCATGATTTCTAATTCATTGGATGATTCTTGCATAGATGAGAGGTCAAGGCTTGGAATGATTGATACACATTGTTGTGGAAGTAAGGAATGAAAGATACATGATATTTCTTTTGAGGAATTGGTTGGTATAATACTTTGCAAGGGGTCTTGTAGGCACGCGAGATAGTCCTGCTGCTGCGGGATCTTGCCACAATCATTTTGTATTATGTGAGCAATGAGCTCATCTTCATCCTAATCATCCAATAGTGGGTTGCGTTTTATAGTCATCAATGTTTGCAGGGAATAATTATCTTCCTCATCTAAAGTGGGCCAAATAGTTTGCTCAAGATCAACACAAGGTTGGGCTAGCGAATAGAGTACCAATTTCTTGGTCATAGTCCCATTAGATATTATCATATTTCCAGACCTACAACCTATGAATGCATCAGCTGTAGCTAACCATGGTTTTCCTAGGATGAGTGGGTAGCCTGCAAGATTAACCTTTGGCTGTAAAAATATGAAATCAATAGGATATTCCCAAGAATCTAATGCAATAACTAAATCTTCAATGATTCCTTCAGGATTGATTATTGACCTATCAACCAATTGTAAAATAGTTTGTGTAGGTCTAAGGTTGGCTAATTGAAATAATTGCATTGTTTCTTTAGTCATAACATTGATTGTTTCCCCTAAGTCTATTAAGGTGTTCTTGATAAGGTTCCCATTAATCTTAACGTCCATTATTGGACTACCAGGATCTATGTATTAGGGATGGTTATGTTCTCTAACATGATATCTACAAGGTTTCCTAGGACATGTACTGTCTGAGGATCCTTCCTTTGCCTCTTTGGTTTCTTAAGACATAGGTCCCTGATTGCTTTAGTATAGATTGGAATGTCCTTAATAGCTTGGATGAGATGGATCTTGATATTGACATCCCTAAGTTGACCCAACAGGTCCGTCTCAACTTGTGTGTGATGCTTTTGAATGGCTAAGCATTGAGGAAAAGGAGGCTTTAGACTTGAGGTAGTTTGGTGTACCTGATTTGACTCAGGTTCCAAAGGTGTTTTGTATGAAGCTTCAACTACAAGTTCCTCATCCTCCATCTCATTTATTTGAGGAGATGGAGGTCCAACAATTTTTTTTCTTGATCTGAGGTGGACATCACTCACCTCTACCCCATAAGTGGGGTATTGCATAGCTTTGTTCGTATAAGCTTGTTGTATATGATTGTTGTTAGGGTTAGGTGTAGGTTTGACATATATTTGTGGTGGATTGGGTGGCTAGGATGTAGGATTTGATGGAGGCATAATGGCTTGTTTTTGGGGTTGATGAGGAAGCATAGGTTGCTGATAGTTCATGTTTTGTTGTTGCCACTGTTGACCTTTTTGCCATTGAGGTTGCCACTGGTTCTACTATGTTGGACATTAGGGATTGTAATTGTAACCATATAAATTTTGTTGTGACCAAGGATTTGGCTACTGCTAGTTCAAATTTTGTTGGGTTTGTGGCCATTGTTGAGGGTTTTGCCATTGATTTTGATTAGCTAGCCAGGGCTGAGAATTCCAAGTAGAAAAATTCTGATTTCCAATGGGAAATGATGAATTGAAGTTAAGAGGGTATTGTGGCATACCTTGTCTTTGTTTCCATGGCCTTCTTTGAGCTACGTAAAAGAGCTATCCATCCTCTCCTTCAAGTGACTAAAAATCAGGTCTTTCAATTTTGTCTTGTTGAATACTAGCCACCCTCTTGCATTTACAATTTTCTTTTCTTTGCCTACAATTGTGGTATTATTCAATGAGATTTGCTTCAGATTCCTCTTACTTATTCTTGATGTGGATAGTATCCAATTGAGTTGCTAAATGAATGATAATGTCCTCCTTCATGTTAGACAACAAATTTCCTAACTTTATCTTTGAAACCCTTGTGGATGATTTTTCAATAGTGGATGTCATGTCTCCTCTTGGTCTTTTAGTGGAAGTCCTGGAGTAATTCCTATAGAATTTGTAGATTTCTTTAAATGGTATTTGAGAGATATCCCCTTATCCAATGAGGTTGAGGGAATCCATATAGTCCTCATTGACTCCCCTCAAAAATACTAACTTTAGGGATTCTTCAAAAAACTTGTTATGTGGGTTTTTTCTTCAAGGCAAACTAAAATCTCTCCACATAATCTTCTAATGGCTCATCCTCCTTTTGTGACATTCTAAAAAATTTCATCTCTTCTCCTATCAAGCCCTCTACAATAGTCTTGGTACTTTTCCAAGAACACTATCTTCAAGTAAACCCACAAAACTGGTTTACAATTTTAGTGAGGAAGGAAAAGTTGCAAAATGTCTCCCCATGCAAAACAAATTGTTTCCCCTTTTTCAGTCTGACGAACATTTTCGCTCATGAAACCTCTTCTCGAAATAACCGCTTTATTAAATTTTTTGGGTCCACATTTTGAGAAAAAGCGCGGAAAGCTGGCGGTTCACTTGAACCCCGGTTTGAGCGAACCTCCAAGAGGGGTTCGCTAGAACCCCCCTTTTCCCCCCTTCTCCCCTTCTGGCACCAAAAAACTCCAAATTGTTTCCCTTCAAATCTTGAGTTGAGGATGAAAATGGAGGAGATTTCACAAACCCAACTAGATGATGGTAGTCCTCAAAACGAGCTATCCAACGAATATAATTTTAATATGTTTTGGTTTTATTATGTATTTGTTTTTTTAGTTTGATTAAACATAGGTTTTTCACCAAAAATCAAGCTTTTTGTTCTGAACATGTGGAAAAATAGAAAATTATCAAAAATAAAAATAAAAATATTAGTGCACTAGATATTAATGTCCTTGATCCAACAAAAAATAAATTTTAAATTTTGATACATACAAAAAGTTATGTTGTATGGTCCTATGAAATCTGTAATTATTTGACTTTAAACTTGATTAAGGAAAAATATTTAACAAAACACTATGAAACAAATTCAGCTTTCACCTAGATATCTATAGTTAAAAAACTAAATTTGAAAAAAAAAATAAAATTTATCCTTCATGGAAAAAAGTTATGTTGTATACCTATGGAATCACTCCTTAAATGGTGTTTTATTGAAAAACCAGGTTTTGAAGGAGATGGAAAAAAAAGAAGTGCAATCCCGCATTCCAAAATTCTTTTTAAAAAAATAAGGTATATATAGATTCTACAAAACAAAAATTTTCACAAATCACTAGTTTAGACATCTCTCAAATTCTCATTGTTTAGCCACCATAGGTGCCCAAAAAGTGAAGAATTAGTTAGAAAAAATTAGTTCCCAAGGTCCAATTTTGGTCAAAAATTATAGTAAACTAATATTATGGGATCAACAATTCCCCTCTGTTGGTATCCTTTAATCAGAACAAATATCCTTGCCTCATCCCATAAACCATCTTAGGGATGCATCTTTTAGAGTGGTAGGGAAGAGTTTTATCCTATGAGCATTAGAAGTATAGTCATAACTTATGCATAGGACATCAAATTCAAACATAAATGTATCTGGGTCTTTAGTCACCAACCCATAAAAGACTGGTAATGCTAAAGGAGGGATATTCTTCAACATAGTAGCCCTTTCTTGATTGGTGATTGGGAGCTCAAAGGTTGGTCATTCAGGATCATCCACTGCATCACCCATGGTTCGATAGGTCCCCTCTGTCTGTGTGCTAGATGTTGGTGATAGGGAAATTTATTCTTTAGTATTACCCTCACTCTAAGTATTGGATTCACCAATTTGTGATATGGCTTCTTGTCATGTAGAGGGAAGGAATCTACCCAAAGAGTCTCTTTGCATCCACGTACATGAAATATGGCTTTATATAGTAGCAGTCTTGCACAATGTTAGTGTATCTTTTGATGTTGGGTGAAAAAGATTAAATCTAATAGTCCTTAATGTTGAAAACAAGCGAAACTAAGAAAACTCAAAAACAAGTCTATGAAGATAGGAAGCACCATCCCTCTACAATGACACCAAAATGTAGAGTCTAAACTAATGTATTGTAAACTTAGAACTTTTACACATTCGTGAGGTATGTCGAAGCTAGAATAGTCTTCACTCAACATTGCAAATACTACATTAAAATTTCAACCCAAGGTTTGTAAACTTGTGGTGGTCCTACACTGTATGTGCCTTCAGAGACTTAAGGCTACCCAGGTTATCCTATTCAAGATGTTCTACTTGTTGGAAATTTATAGAATTGCATAACAGTGAAAGAAACAAACTAGAGCTAATGGCTACGAGTGCCTACAACTTAACCTATAGCTAAACTATCATTAATAAAGAATTATTGAACTAACTCAAAACTACTTAAGCTGGAAATTAAACTTACTCTAACCTCTGGAGTACTACAGATTAACCAAATGCATGCATACTCATGAACATTCATTACTAATAATCAAGGTATGAGAATCTATTATGATTTACATGTAATTTTTGAAACAATGATAAACAAAAATAACTACTTAAACAAAACAAACCAAAAACGAAGTGCATTAGTTACCTTGGAGTGGCCTTGTCGTAAGGGTTGTCCTCACTTTAACCGAACTACATCTAGATATTAGATTATATTAATATCCATAAATTGGACTTCATTTATTTACAATATCACAAAAGATACTCTACACAAAATATTCTTCATGACATTCAATGAAATCATTCTAAATAATCAACGTGTCTGTAGATAATAATTGAACTTGAAAAGCAACTAATAACAAATATTGAAATCAACTAACTTATCTAAGGAATTATCCATCGGCTATATACAAGCACGAGAGATTTTATTCTAAGAAACAACTAACTACACTCATTAAATTCCACTCCTAGATATCAGAGCATATAGTTAAGATTGAATTATTCAAACCATAACTGAAAAGAAAGAAGAATCCTAATAGAACTGAAACTCTATAAAATAGAATTGTATGTAAAACATACAAATAGTTATTCAGAATCCTATCAACAAAAGAGTTCTTCTCCAACACTTTATTCCCTATCATAATGATGCACAACGAACTCCATTAGTTGTCTTCATAGAGTATTTATTGCATTCATCTTAATTTGGAACTTCCCCTATTTTGTTGTCCCAATCTTCCTTTTGTTGCGGGTTACAACTTCCAGTTGCTATGTGCTACAGTTCTTTGAGTTGCAAGAGGTTAATCCATAAAATATTATACAAAGGAAAAATATAAAGAAAGAAAACCGACTTTGTAAAACCCTAATTCTGGAAGCTTCTAAAAGCTTGTTAAAAGGAGTTGGGATGGGGGTTACAGTATGAAGAAAAACGCGATTATTCGCAAGATTGTAATAGGTTTTGCACTGGATAATAAAAGTATTGGATGGCTGCGGTTTGGTGGATGTAGCCCAGATTGGGTGAACCACGTTAAATTCTTTATGTTATGATTTATTCTGTGTATGTTTTAGTTTCTCTGTTTATTAATTAAATCTGCATTTAATTGTTAGATATCTGCCATCTCTAACCCTAACAAGTGGGACCCATGCTAAACAGAAGCCAAGATCTAACATCAGAGGATTTTTAAAACTTATTTGGAATCCCTAATAAGGATCCATTCACTTAGGGGTGAACTAGTCCCTCAATAGCTCTCAAAAATAGCTTTTGGTGATAGGTACATACCATCAGATCCTTCTCAAATCTGCCTACAAACTGTCATTTCCATTTCTACGTAT
Organism: Sequoia sempervirens; assembly: GCA_007258455.2. NCBI lineage: Eukaryota > Viridiplantae > Streptophyta > Pinopsida > Cupressales > Cupressaceae > Sequoia > Sequoia sempervirens. The sequence continues at coordinate 98,406 of VDFB02084740.1, forward strand.
TCAAGAATCTACATTTTATGCATTAGGTCTTGTCATTCATTTAGTTGGATTGTTTCAAATCATTTTAGTTTGGTTTCAGATATGTCCTATTGTCCTAAGGACTAAGATCGAGGTCTGATTGGCTCATCATTGAGGTTGAAAATCAATCATTACACCTTGTTATCTCTTTCCTAATGAAATCCATAGGGAAAGACACCTATTGAGATTCCTAAGTTTTATAATCAATACATAAAAATTTGGGGATCACTTGTTGGTATGTGGCGACTGATCATGCTATACTGTATAGCCCGTGGTATATTGTATATCCTGACCCCTATTCTTGCTGGGGTCTGGGGCTGGGTCGGGCCCCGGGTGGGGGTTCGGCGGTGGTAGCCCTCGAGAAAAATTTTCCTCCTACTTTTTCACGTTGTCACAGAAAAAGGGAAAAATCAACGAAAAAGGAAAAATCCGATTTTGTAGAACCCAAAATCTAGAAGCTTCTAAGCTTGTTAAAAGGGGTTCGGATTGGTATTACTGTATGATGAAAAACACGATTATTCACAAGATTGTAATAGGTTTTACACTGGATAATAAAAGTACTGGATGGCTGCGGTTTAGTGGATGTAGCCCAGATTGGGTGAACCACGTTAAATTCTCTGTGTTAAGATTTATTTTGTGTGTGTTTTAGTTTCTCTGTTTATTAATTAAATTTGCATTTAATTGTTAGATATCTGCCATCTCTAACCCTAACATCACTTTCCCCACATTTCAAGGATAATTAGTGGTGTACTTAAATAAATGAAATTCATTTAATTAATCAAGGAAGAATAATAGTGAAGTGAATTAATTAAATAATATAATATTATTTAATTAATAATAGAATATGAAATTGGTAATAGTTAAATAACTAACAATTATTTAATCATATAGATAAGATGAGAATTAGTGTAAAAATATCGCTTGTAAGCTAAGATAATTTTTATTGTCTACACAAACATTAATTCCCCATATGAATTTACAATAAATCCACATCACCAAGGAAACCCATTCACATGGAGATAAAAAATCTACTTTACACATGTCCTTAGTCCCTTAATATGGACTAGGGTTGGCTTAACTAGTTGAGAAAAAAATAGGTTTACCATGTGACCCTGATTCCCATTGGCACTAGACCTGTGCACTCAACAATAAATGTTGGCTCACCATAGTAATAATAGTTGAAGCAACAAGAAGTATACTACATTCAAATTTAACTTACCATCAATAAAAATTTCTAATTTATAATTCCATCGATCATCATAGTAACATTTCATTCTCTTAATTGAGTTACATTTCTAAGATATAGAATCATAATTTCACATGTGCAAATTTAACCATAACCATTGAAACAAACTCAATTTCACATATGAAAATTATATAGAAGTAAATCACCTAATTAATCATTAACCATGGATATAATATTAACCATAATAGAAATCAACCATGTCCATGCATAGAATAACTAAATAAATATAAAAATCAATAGTCCACATCATAATAATGTCCATAACATCTAGTATTCATAAAGCTATCAACTCAATCATCATAAAAGTAGCATAAATATGATGTGATAGTCAATCACTGAAAAATAGGGTCTTACAACATGAAAGTAGATGTCCTCTCCTTGCCTTTAGTTTTATCAATTTTATATAATGATGTAATATTCATAATCCAGGACTATGGGCCCTCTTTGTAATTGAAATATCTAATTATGAATTGTCATATTGGATTGAATGTAAAGCTCCCACATAAGTGGTAAAGGATCTACCTTCATCTATACATTATCTAGACATTGTTGTTGAATGTTCATGCAAGTTATCATTATAGAAATGCCATTAAAATGAACTTAGAGTACATTTGGACTTGAGCTTAAAATGAATCTCTTTTATTAGAAAATGTTTAAATTTTAGCATTGGTTTTTTTTTGGGATTTTGTGTGGTTCATCTCCAAATTTTGGGTTTGTGAGTTGGTGAGAACCACCTTGTTGTGGGGTAATTTTGGGTCCTCCTTGTGGACTTAGAATGGTTTTTTGAGTAGGAATCATTCCCCTTGATTTTTGATGTCATTCATCCCGTGTTGGAGTCGCTTTTTAATTACCTAGCCCATAGAAGTTTTCTCCTTTGTGGGTTAGTGGGATTGGAGATCGAGTATCAATACTTATCTTTATCTTCCAATCATTTTAATCATTTTGGATTTCATTATGTGTTGTGCCTCTTCCTTGGTGTTTATTGAGTGTTTTTCTTGGAATGGAGGTTCAAAAATTGGCTTTGGTTTATTTATTTAGGATGCCAATGCAAGTGCAAGACACTAGCATCGAGAAGGACTATAATGTATTCCTATGATTCCAACAATAGGTTGAGAATCCAATGTAGTTTTAGGATGCCAAAAAATTTCCAAGACACCTTCATAGTGTTGTGATAGTGTCCTTTATGGGTTCTAGTTTCCTTTCTAGGTGTTGTAGTCCTCTAACATATTTTTCTTCCCTGTTTCATCAGACAATGATTTTTTTGGACCATTTATTAACGAAAATTTGTATGCAAGAATTGTTCTCCTTGGCCTGGTGAGTCTTCTCATGTTTTCATCTTATTGATGTTGTCACCAGGATTGCACTCATACTACAAAACCCTCTAAAGTTATACAATCCAATGAAACATTGGAATTGTTCTAGGTTGTGGGTACCCTATGATGAAACTAAACCTCCATATTCTAGTCTGGTTCCTATATGATGATCAATTAGGTACTTGAATGATTTGTTTTGAGAAAAAGGTAAGAAGGATTGAACTGAATGCATGAACTAAAATTAAAAATTCAATGATGCACCTAATTGGAAATCTAAACTACAACTTAATCCACAAATGATTACTTAGTACCTTCCTTGCACAACTTGATCTGATAGCCTAATCACCTAAATGTTTTATACAAAGGCCTTGATTGAATACAATTTTGAGGGAAACACTTAGTTTTCATGACTAACTGACTAATCAATTACATGCACAATGTATAACTAGTGAGCTTAAACTAAACTGCATACATATATCTATGAAAGGAGACAAAAATATTAAAGGTTTTAAAACTAAAACACAAGAATATTTCGATCAAATCCTGCACAATGATGATGCCTAAAATATTAAAGGAAAAAAATGAAAATCCTGGAAACTGAACAATTTTTTTCTACAAATTATAAACTTAATTAACTTGTAGAAGCTGTTGCATAGTCTTTAAATTGTGAAAATTGAGTTACATGAAGTTTCTTTGCTAAAGGCAAAGGCAGAAAACAAGAACCAAGGAAAAAAGACAAAGTCTTTTCCTTAAATACAATAAAGGAATACATAAAGCATCCAAGAGGTGAAACTCTAAGCTAACTGGAAATGAAAATATCCCTCCAAAGCCTCTCTCACGGGCAAAAGAGAAAAATCACAAAAATGAGAGTCAAAATTGAAGCAAACTGAAGTTAAATAGTTGTAAACTCCTCTCTTCAATGTGCATGATAAAAAAATCTTGAAACTGCATGAAAAGTCTTCAGTTTCACTCCAAAATGCATGAAATTGTCTCTTAGTTGCACCCTTCGCATGATCAGTTAACTCCATCAAGAATCAAACATCAATCCTCTTCAGATATTTTGCATGATTTGAAGTAAATATAGGAAATTTTGAATAATATTAAAATAATCAGTAAGTAATTACTTTAATATTTATGATTTTTCCTCATTTGCATGATAAATATTAAAGCAATTTATTATTCATTTCTTTAATATTAGTTACAATATAATCTTTACTTTGACATGCGAGAATTGATGACTTGAGCAATAACAAGGAGTTTTATTTTGAATACCAAAAAGAATACAAGGTAATCTTGACTTGGAGTTTGATGACATATGTGAGTCATTACGAGGAGTCTTTCAAGGAATTTACATGGAGTTTGTTTTCTTTGCAAGGTTTGTATGCACCAAGGTATAGGTATTAATGATACCTAATACACAACTTTTAATTATGAAAAGTTTGTAAATAAAACAAAAAGAAAAAATACCACAGTGACATTAGGGTAAACAAACTCTAAAAAGTAACCCACGACCTATCTCTTGCATTCCATTGTATTGTTTAGCATTTGATATCTCTTTGGGTGCCGCCATGATCTGCTGGTTTATGAGTTTGAATCTTCAACATTTTCTGTTATTTTGGATGACTTTCTTGAAGATTTCTATAGAAAAAGTGGCTTCTATAGTTGTTGCCAATGTTGATTTTCTGATGCATTTTCTCATGTATTTTCTTTGTGGGTACTTCTTACTGCCTCTAGCTGCCATGGAAAAGCCTACTTTGAAGCTTGGAATGTAGATTTTGCTCTGTTTTTGTTGATTTTTCCACAGTCTGAAGGCAAATAGAGGAGGTATGCTTCTATTTTTTCTATTTCGAGCTTCATGTTTCCCTTTATCTCCTGTGTATGGCACGACCTTATTAGTTTCTCCCCATTGCTTATGTATTTTCTATCTCTATGTAAAATTATAGAGAATGGTAATTCAACTGTGATGTCCATATGATTTTTGTGTAGAAAATATCAAAACCCTAGATAATAATTGCGCCATCTTAAAAAATCAGCTCAATAAACCTTCTTTCATGGTATTTCGTAGACCTGTTGAAATCCATTATTTTTCCATTGGACTCAACAAATAAGGGACTTCCAATACAACCTCCTATTCATGCTTCCTTGAGGCTTAAAAGAATTCCATCGTATTTCATTGATAATGAACCTTGCATTTCGTAGTGCCTTTATGGTCGCCATTTTTCCCTGAATGTTCTCCATACTTGTAAGAATTCATTTGGGTATTCTCCATTCCTTGAGAAAACTTGAAGTTTTTTAGAAACCTTAACCCATATTCTACAAAACTGGGTGTCATTTCTTTTATGGCCGTGAGCTTTGATCTTCCATGTAAGCTCATCCTTTCCTCTTTGATTTTGTTTATGAAAAAGAAGAGCTCAACTTCTATTGTTTCTATGGCCATCATTTTAACTTTGACTTAAGAAATACATTTTTTTTAAATAAGGGTTTTTAAAACCCAAATCTCCATAAATGCTTGGCTTTCATTTTCTGTTGATGTATTTCTGTATGCAAAACTTGGCTTCTTTATAGAATAGTAATATGTAGCAGATTTGAACATTCCTTCCATACTATGGCATTGATAAACCATTATGATTTATGCATACTCATTTGATGCAATCTCTTTTTCCATCAGGTTCTTTGTCTTCTCTTTTATTCACAAATCAAGACATTTGATGGACCCTTGTATTCAAATCCTGAGATAATGATCATGTATTACAATGGTCTTAACACTTCATAACTCAATATTGAATCTTCCTTAGTGCTTGATAACTCTTTTGAATGAAGAGTGATAAGCTGGTCTCAACCCATTGCATTTGTACAATTGCTCTTTTATATCTTCAAAGTATGCTTTTCATATGCTAATGTCAAAATGTGGCACTGCCTTACTTGTAGTTATATAAACTATCTTTCTAATGTCACCGTTCCTCCTGAGTCCCTTGTAGACTATATATATATTAAGGTTATGAGGAACAATTTAACATCTTGATGCTATGTTTTCCCTTCAGTATAAAGGGGCTTCATTTTTTATGTGAATGCAATGTAAATAAAATAGAGCTGAAAGTGAGACAAAAAATGCAGTTGCTTAAGCTCCCTCAACATGTTTTTTTTTATTGTTCTTCTGAATAATGAGTAAGAGGATGTTTTGCTCAATCTGTTTTCATCATGTTGAATTAAAGGCTGCTCTTCAAACACTATGCTTGTTGTCCCATGTCATTGTTTATGAGTTGGGATCAACCCTTATGGGAGCCACATTTCTCACCACTCATAACAATACCTATTGGTTGAAATGATCTGATATACCTGTTCCTTTCAATGAGAAATGCAATCCAACTCTACCTGTTTTGAGCTGTAGGTAAAAATAGGGAACAATTTGGTGACCTCTACGAAGTGTTTGCCTGCTAAACACCATAGACCAATTATGTAGCTTATACATTGGGAATGGAGTCCATTTTGTCCTCTTTTGACTCATAAATCTTTTGTAACTCAACAACAAAACAAAACTGAAAGAAACTAATCAAGACTGTTTAAAACGGAGTTAGAAAATAGGTGCAACATATACACTTATTGAAAGCAAATAGTATTGAAATGAAATGTGCCATGGGGCACTTTATTAACTAAAAACTATCCTAACCTACACTAACCAACAGTGTTAGTGCTCAAACATAACCATTCACTGGTTGTGAAAAATAGTTTCCCTTCTGTAATGACAAAGAATATGCTTCATGTTTGCAAATTTTCCAACAGTGATGAAGGAAAAATAAATGTTGAGTGCACAAATTAAACACTTCTTCAATCATGAAAGCCACCCCCCTTTCTGTCTTAGACAAGAGGTGCATGCAATTGTTTTGAATAGGGTGAGCAACCTGCATTGATGACTTTTGATATTGAATCTCATGCTCCCAAGTAGGTAATTCAACTGGTAACTCCTCTTGGCTGTCCTTCAACTGTGCCAGGTGCCTGATAGGACATCCCCTTGTTATGACACTTAATTTGTAACTTTCAACCTCATGCTCTATTTTCTCAGTCCATTATTCATGATTTTCAAGAACATTAAATGAAGTTAAGCTGTCCTTGGTAGTCAGCTTGAAGATTTCATCCTTTCCTTGAAAAGGTGTTGATTGGAAGTAATATGCAGGTTATTCATTGGCTGCTACAGTCTGATCTTCTTGAAGGATTTGTTTATTATTATTTATAGGAGGATCATCTGTTCTTTCTTTCAACTCTTCAATGAAAAAGGAGTCTTGTTTCTTTGCATCATCTATAATAGTCTCTAAAAGAAACCATTAATGTTTTCAATGGTTGGATCTTCTTGACTAAGGAGCTGATATCCCTGTTGGATTACTAAAAACAAGTCCTCAAACTTTTGTTCCTTATGTTCTTTGTTCATGATAGAATACATCTCCTCCTCTACAAAGTGGGGCAGCTCATCAAATAAGTTCATATTGTATTCTTCCATAGGTTGCAAGGCATTTTCTTCTACCAATTTTTCAATAGCCTCCCTAACTTGGACGGGCTTATCACATGCTACTCTTTCATATGATACTAGCTTATATCATCTATGTTAGAACAAAAAACCTCTATGATGCCTGAAAACATGTTCTCATCTAACTCATAACTTTGCATTAAATCCAGATGAATTTTATCATTTAGTTGTTCCATACCAAGTATAGATGCTATGATGCATATGAGATCCTCATTTTCATCAAAAAATTGGGGAAGTTCATCAAATAAGTCAAAAAAAATCTGAGAAACACTTTCTTCATAAACTTCATGTAGATCATTTTCATCAACCTCCAAAATAGGACTAACCTTTTGTTGTCTTATATGGATTGAGGCTTGAATGTCATCTTGAGCTAGCAATACATCATGTTTTGCAATATATTTTGGTTGTTCCAAATCAACTGATAAATTAGGTACCTGCATGCTCTCTTCAGCTTGCTCAATAAAGCCAGGTAGTTGGTCAAACAAATAAATCAATTGTTCTTCTTTACATGGTTCCTTCATTGAAACTTGGGCATCCTTTTTCTGCAATTGAAGATCTTTAACTGGTAATCCTTGTACACTGCCATCATTCATCTTATAAACAACTTCAATTTTTTTTTCAAATGAATCAAAATTTAAGGGGTTCAATAGTAAATTTGATCCAACATCCTTTTTGCATATGCTATTGTTATTTTGAGTTGGGAACACAGTTCAAACAACAAAAACTTCATGCTCCTCTTTTTCATTCCTCCAACTTGGAACCTTGATTGAGTTAGATTCTACAACTTTTTCCTCTTTCTGATCTTGAATTAATACACAAGGAATATTCTTACTAAGGTTTGGCATTTTATAGTTAGGATGTTTGGTCCAAGAAGGCCGCCATAACTGTTTAATATTTTGATTACCTAGTTTAGGGTCTTGATATGACTAAAACTGAGGATTAATAGATAGATTTTGTTCATTTGTGAGCTCTTGTACAGGCTGATTTTTAACATTGGTATGACTATTACCCCTATAGTTTGGAATGTCAATTTCAGAAGACTTACTTGGAGTTTGAATAGAAATATTGGAACCTTGTCTTTTGTTGGTTGAAGTTTTATGCAAGAAACTGATTGGGCTTCCATCTTCAGTGCTTAGGAAACCAATATTCTAATTTGCTCTTCCTTTGCAACAAGATCTTCTTCATATTGTCTCCTCTGTATCAACAAGTCTTGCTCATAGAGATAGGTCTAATAGGCCATCTCTTCCTATTGTTGATCATACTATTGCTGCCTCTTGAACTCTTCTATCTATTTTGCGATGTCTAACAATATGTCCTTGGTGTCATTCATGTTAATCTTTATATCACTAACCTCCAAATCTTGAAGGTAATCAGGAGAGTGTTCAAACTGATATGGAGGTTGAGCAAGGTTGGGTGGGAAGTAAGCATGTTGAGCATGCTGTTGTTGGATAGCTATTTGGGATAAAACCAGTAACATGACTAGCCTGATATGGTTGATAAGGATGTGAATAGACAGGATTTTCATGAAACAGAGGTGAAAACATGATTTTTTCATAAAAACCAGACATGTTAAAGCATTTGAAATCTGGAAAACTTCTTGAAATCAAAGTGAATCAAATTTTTGTTGTAATGATGAACATACCAGCACTTTGTCTGCTTGAAACTAGTAGATTGTGATAGGAGTCACCAGGTATAAGTTGTAACCTTTGAAAGGAAAAAAATGATGCTCTATATACCAGAACAACAACTTGAGAACTTTTGAATTCTTTCTCTGAAGTGAACTTAAGAATCTCACCGGGTGTGCCAAAAACTGTTGTCACTAGGATTGCACCTATACTACAAAACCCTCTAAAGTTCTGCAATCCGATGAAACATTGGAATAGTTCTAGGTTGTGGGTACCTATGATTAAACTAAACCTTCAAATTCTAGGCTGGTTCCTATATGATGATCAATTAGGTACTTGAATGATTTGTTTTGAGAAAAGGGTAAGAAGGATTAAATTGAATGCATGAACTAAAATTAAAACTTCCATGATGCACTAATTGGAAATCTAAACTGCAACTTAATTCACAAATGATTACTCAGTACCTTCCTTGCACAACTTGATCTAATAGCCTAATCACCTGAATGTTTTATACAGAGGCCTTGATTGAATACAATTTTGAGGGAAAACACTTAGTTTTCACAACTAACTGACTAATCAATTACATGCACAGTGTATAACCAATGAGCTTAAACTAAACTGCATACATATATCTATGAAAGGAGACAAAAATATTAAAGGTTTTAAAACTAAAACACAAGAATCTTTCGATCAAATCCCGCACAATGACGATTCCTAAAATCTTGAAGGCAAAACTTGAAAAAACTAGAAACTGAAAGGAATTTTTCTATAAATTACAAACTTAATTAACCTGTAGAAGTTGTTGCATAATGTATTAAACTGTGAAAACTGAGTTACATGAAGTCTCTTTGCTAAAGGCAAAGACATAAAACAAGAACCAAGGAAAAAAGAAAGTCTTTTCCTTCAATACAATAAAGGAATGCATAAAGCATCCAAGAGGTGAAACTTTAAGCTACCTAGAAGTGAAAATATCCCTCCAAAGCCTCTCTCATGAGCAAAAGAGAAAACTCACAAAAATGAGAGTCAAAACTGAAGTTAAATAGTTGTAAACTACTCTCTTCAATGTGCATGATAAAAAAAATCTTGAAACTGCATGAATAGCCTCCAGTTTCACTCCAAATGCATGAAATTGTCTCTCAGTTGCACCCTTCGCATGATTAGTTAACTCCATCAAGACTCAAACATCAATCCTCTTTAGATATTTTGCATGATTTGAAGTAAAGATAGGCAATTTTGAATATTAATAAAATAATCAGTAAGTAATTACTTTAATATTATGATTTTTCCTCATCTGCATGATAAATATTAAAGCAATTTATTATTCATTGCTTTAATATTATTTACAATATAATCTTCACTTTGACTTGCAAGAATTGATAACTTGAGGAATAACAAGGAGTTTGATTTTGAATACCAAAAAGAATACAAGGTAATCTTGACTTGGAGTTTGATGGTGTGTGTGAGTCATTACGAGGAGTCTTACAAGGACTTTACATGGAGTTCATTTTATTTTCAAGGTTTGTATGCACCAAGGTATAGGTATTAATGATACCTAATACACAACTTTTAATTATGCAAAGTTTGTAAATAAAACAAAAAGCAAAAATACCATTGTGACATTAGGGTAAACAAACCCTAAAAAGCAACCCGTGACCTATCTCTTGCATTCCATTGTATTGTTTAGCATTTTATATCTCTTTGGGTGCCGCCATGATCTACTAGTTTATGAGTTTGAATCTTCACCATTTTCTGCTATTTTTGATGACTTTCTTGAAGATTTCTATAGAAAAAGTGGCTTCTACAACCACTACCAATGTTGATTTTCTACTACATTTTTTGATGTATTTTCTTTGTGAGTACTTCTTCACTGCCTGTAGCTGCCATGGACAAGCTTACTTTGAAGCTTGGAACATAGATTTTTCTCTATTTTTGTTGATTTTTCCATAGTATGAAGGAAAATAGAGGAGGTATGCTTCTATTTTCTTCTATTTCGAGCTTCATGTTTCCCTTTATCTCCTATGTATGGCATGACCTTATTGGTTTCTCCCCATTGCTTTTGTATTTTCTATCTCTATGTAATTTAATGATGGAGAATGGTAATTCAACCGCGACCTCCATATGATTTTTGTGTAGAAAATATCAAAACCCTAGATAATAATCACATCATCTTACAAAATCAACTCAAGAAACCTTCTTTCATGGTATTTCGTAGACCTATTATAATCCATTATTTTTCCATTGGACTCACCAAATAAGGGACTTCCAATACAACCTCCTATTCATGCTTCCTTGAGGCTTAAAAGAATTTCATCGTATTTCGTTGATAATGAACCTTGCATTTCGTAGTGCCTTTATGGTCACCATTTTTCCCTGAATGTTCTCCATACTTGTAAGTATTCATCTGGGTATTCTCCATTCCTTGAGAAAACTTGAATTTTTTTAGAAACCTTAACCCATATTCTACAAAACTGGGTGTCATTTCTTTTATGGCCGTGAGCTTTGATCTTCCATGGAAGATCGACCTTTCCTCTTTGATTTTGTTTATGAAAAAGAAGAGCTCAACTTCTGTTATTTCTATGGCCATCATTTTAACTTTGACTTAAGACATAAACTTTTTAAAATAGGGGTTTTCAAAACTGAAATCTCCATAAATGCTTGGCTTTCATTTTTTGTTGATGTATTTCTGTATGCAAAACTTGGTTTCTCTATAGAATAGTAATATGTAGTAGATTTGAACATTCCTTCCCTGCTATGGCATTGATAAACCATTATGATTTATGCATACTCATTTGAATGCAATCTCTTTTTCCATCAGGTTCTTTGTCTTCTCTTTTATTCACACCTCAAGACATTTGATGGACCCTTGTATTCAAATCCTGAGATAATGATCATGTATTACAATGTTCTTAACACTTCATAACTCAAGATTGAATCTTCCTTAGTGTTTGATAACTCTTTTGAATGAAGAGTGATAAGATGGGCTCAACCCATTGCATTTGTATGATTGCTCTTTTATATCTTCAAAGTATGCTTTTCATATGTTGATGTCAAAATGTGGCAATGCCTTGCAGTTATATAAACTATCTTTCTAATGTCACCATTCCTCCTGAGTCTCTTATAGACTATATATATATTTTAAGGTTACGAGGAACAATTTAACATCTTGATGCTCTATTTTCCCTTCAGTATAAAGTGGCTCCATTTTTTATGTGAATGCAATCTGAATAAAATAGAGCTGAAACTGAGACAACAAATGCAATTGCTTAAGCTCCATCAACATGTTTTTTTTTATTGTTCTTCTGAATAATGAGCAGGAGGATATTTTGCTTAATCTGTTTTCATCATGTTGAATTAAAGGCTACTCTTTCAACGCTATGCTTGCTGTCCCATGTCATTGTTTATGAGCTAGGCTCAACCCTTGTGGGAGCCACATTTCTCACCACTCATAACAATACCTGTTGGTTGAAATGATCTGATTATACTTGTTGCTTTCAATGAGAAATGCAATCCAACTCTACCTGTTTTGAGTTGTAGCTAAAAATAGGTAACAATTGATAAGTGTCATACTTTAGGAGTTAAGGAACCATTGACATTGGAAAGTGTTTCATTACTTGAAAGTGACCTATCATAATTCTAGTTGGTAGAGGGCTTGTAGGTCTCATATTAAGGAAAAAAATTGTGAAAATTTTCCCTTATGTTTAGATGTGGTTAAGGTTTTTGTTGAGTGCATTATTGGTGATTTTTTTATTATTATCGTAAAATAGGTTTTAATGGGACCAAAAAGCCATGAAAAGAAGGTTTTGTAGGGACCTAAAACCCTTTACAAGGCAAGAAGCTGCAAGGAAAATAATCAACAAATTAACCACAACCCATCAACAATAATCATACACAAATATTCAAATCACATCAAGTTGCATACACTACATAGATGGTAAAAAAAACTCCCTGCATCAGCCATACAACATCAAACCAGTTGCTTAGAAAAAATAAAATTGAGCTAAGAAAAATAGACAACATACTAAAGAAAAAAACCATTAAACCCCTATGTTGCACCAAAACCAACAAATCCAAACTCCCCACCTCAATAGGGAAGTTAGAGAGAGCATCAAAAGACTAATAACCATCCTCCTCCTTATAGCTCCATCTCACTTGAAAAGCCAACCCAATCTCCTCCTCAATAGGAGAGTGCTCCCCTCTAATGGAGAAGAAGAAATAATAACCCTTGCCACCAACTCCAACACTCTCCTACACACACAAGTTCCACCTTAATAGAAACAAGCAGTAAAGAAGAGAGCTTCTTGCCAAGTGAATGTTACCCTCATCATAATCCTTATTTTAGAAATTGGTGGTTGCATTGTCTAGTCCAAGTGTGTTGGCTCCTAGTCATTCCATTTTTCAAGTGTGGGTTTGCTTAGGTTTTGTAAGAGTTTTTAAGTGTATTTTGGTGGGGATTTAAGGTTGATTATTTAATTATCCTACCCTTTTGTTGTTTTTGTGAGAGATCATGATTTTGGGTTGGTGCCTAATCATTCTTGGATTTATTTCCCCTCTCATAGGTTTATTGTGGTAGTTTCATTTCATAATTGGTAAATCTTTCATTGGCGTCACCATGCTCATAGCAATGGTGAGGTTGTTATTTTTATTATTGCATTTGTGTTGTTATATTTTACATGACACTTGTGTGCATGTTGTTGTGCAAGAGAAATATGTTATAGTTGCATCTTGATCATTAGTGTTGTTCTTTAAAAAAATTGTTCGGTCAACTAATGTCCTAGGTGTGTGGAAATCTCAACCATAAATATAATAGGGTCAATCTATGGAACCAAAATGAATTTACATGCTAAGCCTAAAATTAGCCATCCCCTTTTTAAGTATCTTGTCTCAAACACCTCATAAAAAGTGAGAAAATTTAATATTAAAAATTTAAAGGGGAAGCCACAACAAATGATAAATTCAAATAATATGTTGAAGCTCCAAAAGAGAATATTTATAGAAATATGAATATAGTGAGAAATTCACTACATATGATCTCAATTGACATGATTTACTATGTAGATTTTTATATAAATTTATGCATATCAATGATAACTAAATATTAAATCATATTTAGATGGTCATAATTATTTATAGATATTTATAAATTTAGAATACAAAAAAAATATATATATATATCAAAACTAATTTTACTTATTACAATCAAATCTTACTAAACTACATAGTGTATTAAAATATAAATATCAATTTTGATGCGAGTTATTTATTAATACATATTTAACAATCAAGAGAACTAAGGTCATATATTCTGTAAACAATAACTCAAATAAAATTTGATATTCAAGAATTATGAAATACATTAAAATCAAGGAAGAAAATTTAGATTGGCCATATAAATTGTAACAAAAATGAATAAATAAATATCATTTTAGAAATACTCTTATTGAATTTGTGGGGAGTCAAAAAATATCTAGATTATATTCAAAAATCGAGGTTTTGGTCACATAAAACATTATCAATTGTATTTTTGAGATTGCAATCAAAATTTCCTTGAAACTCTAACTACCACATATATTAAAAAATGGTTAAGACCTCTCCCACATCTCTTAGAAAGATATGCATATCAACATGATAACTAAATATTAAATCATATTTAGATGGTCATAATTGTATATAGATATCTATAAATTTAGAATCAAAAAATAAAAATATATTAAAAATAATTTTATTCATTACAATCAAATCTTACTAAATTACATAGTGTATTAAAATATAAATATCAAATTTGATGTGAGTTATTTATTATTACATATTTAACAATCAAGAGAACTAAGGTCCTATATTGTGCAAATAGTAACTCAAATAAAATTTCATACTCAAGAATTATGAAATACATTAAAATCAAAGAAGAAAATTTGAATTGGTCATATAAATTGTAACAAAAATAAATAAATAAATATCATTTTAGAAATACTCTTATCGAATTTGTGGGGAGTCAAAAAATGATATAGATTATATTAAAAAACCATTGAAGGCTTTGGTCACATAAAACATTATCAATTTTATCTTTGAGATTGCAATCAAGATTTCTTTGAAACTCTAACTACCATATATATTGAAAATTTCAAGATTTCATTGAAACTCTAACTATAACATATATTAAAATGGTTAATATATTAAAGATTATATGTTCCATTTTAACGTACACAACAAAATTATTCATTTAAAAAGCATTGTTTGAATGATTTCTACTAATATAAAAGGTTCATATCACCTAAATAAGAGGAGTATTTTTTTTTAAAAGGTGCAATGCACTCATATTATTATGGGTAAACACTCTTGACCGGAGCTATGAACTGGATACAAGAAACCACAAGAAACAACCAAATTTGCAAGTGCAATGGCCTAGTGAAGGCACAAGACCTGCAAGCACTTTGACCTAGCGAGGGTTTGAACCCTGGTGACCGTCACTACAACCAAGCAACTAGACCACCAAACCACACCCTTATTGACTAAATAAAAGGAGTATTTTAATGACAACGATAAATTTTAAATTTATAAAAAGTAGAGAGAAAATATATATCAATATAAAATCATTACAAATATTTACACTTTATCAAAAGTAAAAGGAATTCAAAAAATAAACTGCTATAATTAATTATTTAAAAATGAATTGAATTGAATGTGAAAAAGCAACCCAAGAAAACATAAATACTAATAAAATAAAACAAGATGATATCTTGGAAGCCTCCCAAAGTTGAGGATTTCTTCCAAACTCATCAAAGTAGGATGAAATTATTCCCAATTAAACCACCAAACAATGTTTATCCAAATACCAAGGCCAAATGAAAAGCTTTTAAGATGGATGATTCTCAAATCATATTAAAGTCAAATATATAAATAAACAAATAAATGCATAAAAATGTGGGTGTGCATATAACTTAGAGGTTAGGGCAATCTTAAGACAATCTCTTCAACTTTTTTCTTTAAAATTATACAAATTCCATAGATTAGTTGCGGTGGTACATTTTAGGAGACATGATGTAAATCCCAATACTTTTAGTAAACTAAAGAAAATTAAGTTATATTAGGTCCCCCAATAGGGTACCAAACCTTCAAGGACGTTGCTTTATACTCTCTTCACACATTCCTATGGAAATAGATCACAACATGGAGGGAGTTTAATGCAACATTTATCTATTCATAAAGCTTTAAATTTATTATTATTTATAAGAAAAGATAGAGATATTAATTTAATGGTAAAATTTCAATATTCATTTAGTTTTTAGATTTATTTAAAAATATATATCTTAATATAATTATATTAAATAGATATTATAATTTTGTGTGAAATTGGATCTATTTTTCTAACCTTCATCTAATCATCTTTCTGCACATTCTTACATATTTAACTATACATTATTTATTTCCACCCACATTCCCATGCACATCACATTTGTTCAACTGTCCATGTCTACACATTCCTTCCCCACACATATATTATTGTTCTCCCTTGTCATGAGTTAAATCTCACAATTGCAAGATCAATCTCACATTGCAAATCTAAACCCTAAATTTCAAAATTTAAATCTAAAACTTGACCCATTACCACCCCTTTTATTTCCACCATGAGTTGAATTGATAAATATTTAATGTGATTGTTGCTATGCAATGGTATTTAAAAAAACATTTGAAGACTAAAGCACTTCCTAAAATTATTCAAATCCTTAGAGCATTTGAGGGGCATTTACTAAAAGGAATATTTTCATTTGTGCACTAGGAATAACATCATTTACATTAGAATCATAATATTGGACATTTGTATGCTTGCTTGTTATATGTTGATCTTGAACATGACTCTAAAGCTTATAATCTCTAGGAAAGTTGACCTAGAAGAACTTGAGTCTAGCAATTTGATAGCCTCCTTGTCATGCCCACATTTTACACACTTAGTGGACACAAAACAACCTAACTAATCTTTAGAGTCATGTTCAATTACGAGTTAATCTCATAATTGCAAGATCAATCTCACATTGCAAATCTAAACCCCAAATTTCAAAATTTAAATTCAAAACTTGGTCCATTATCATCCCTTTTATTTCCACCATGAGTTGAATTGATAAATATTTAATGTGATTGTTGCTATGTAGTGACATTTAAAAAAATCATTTGGACATTAAAACACTTCCTAAAATTATTCAAATCCCTAGAGCATTTGAAGGGCATTCACTAAAGGATTTTTTTTTTATAAATAAGCGTCTATATCTATTAATTAAAGATAATAATACACATATTCATAAAAAAAATTTGGGTGGTAAAAATGCACACCTTGACAGTCACATGGGTAGAGCCCAAAAAGAATAAAGTCACACGGGTGACGCCTAGAAATCAAAAAGCATTAAAGTAACAATAAAAATCCACTAAGTAGCCATGGCAATGCCAACAGAGGGAGGCAGATCCTTGTCATATGTCATGCCCCATACAACAACGGGGTCTGGAGTGACATCAAGAGGATCCCAACCATCATCATCCTTGTCTTTATCTTCACATTGAGGAGAAATTTCTAGATCCAAACACGAAGCCACTTAGTAGAGTTAGTTGGTCAACTAGAGGCTTGACTAGAAGCACCACCAGAAGGCCACCCATAAGCACCATCGCCACCTCTAGACACTCCTCTAGAAGGCCACCCTAGGTTAGCCCAAGGAGGAGGAGAGGGCGAACGTCTGCGAGGATGCAAGCCACTGCGAGGAGGAGCCTAAGAATGGGGAAAGCTTGAAAAATCCATGGCAGAGCCACTCCTCCCTCGTTGCTAGCCGCACAAATGTGAATGGCCCTGGGAGGAAGTGGGAGAGGGAGGCACACAAGCAATGGTGTAGGGGGCATTCCCCAAATTTTTTAGAAGCTCCTAGAGGTGAGCCACCTCAAGCACAACTTTTTTAGCTTACACTTGAATCTACAAGGGCACATTAGAACATATAATGGCTTTGGTATAAAGTGAAACATGTTTATCAATCTAGCTATGAGAAAAAAATGTAGGAATTTATATCTTTCCAAGTACTAAAGAGGATTTCCACTTTGAAAGTGTGCCAAATATGGGTATAATTTTGGGGAAGCCAAGGAGAGTCACCCAATAATACCATATGCCAAGAGAAATGCTTCGATCAGAAGGGTCGAAAGAAATCATGAACCTAATTCCACAACTGCTAAGCTCTAGAGAAAAACCAAAAGAGGTGCTTAAAGGACTTGGATTACCTACAAAATGGGCACCAAGGGTCTTGAACCCCCAAATGAGAAAGTCAAGACCCCACAGGTAAGCCTTGGAAAAGAATACACCAAGAAAAGTGGGCACACTTGGGATCAATAATGGTGAACCACACAAAAGAAAACCTTTGGTGCTAAACAAACACTAGGGATTGAAGATGCCACCTCTAGTTCAAATTGTTAATCATTAGATAGTGAGGCAAACGCCACTGATAGCCAAGCAGAGGCTTATAGTTTCTGAACGAGGTGTCAGGAACCCATTTCGAATATTTCCACCAAGGCTTGGTGGAGTGGATACCAACTTTGTGAAGCATATCATCCAGAATGGCACTAACCAACCCTTCAAAAGTATCATAGTTATGATTCTATAAGCCAAACTTGGCTTTAAAATCTCCCCACATCATAATGCTCATCATGGTTTTGAAAAATAAGTCTTGAGGAGATTGGATACCTTTTTTGTAGAATTTGAGAGCCTCAAGCTAGGGTAACTTGGCCAGAGATGAGTCCATATTGGAAAAAAAAGGAGACCACCAAATATTTTGTTGATTGAAAGATAACCCATCTCTGAATCCAAAGCCTTTCCACTAGAGCCAAGGCTTGACAACCTCCCAAACATGCCAAATTCTTTTGGTAACAAAAGTACTCATGATTTGAATAGGCTCCTTCATAATGAGAAGGGTGTGAAATACAATTCCTTTCCAGGAAGGTCTATGAACAAGATATCCCACTGAGATGCAGTGTCTACGAAGAATTTTCCAAGCCTCATTACCAGTGAGGGCACGAATGATCCATTTGACACATAGAGCAGTCCCTTTCCTTTAAATAGAGAGAAGGCCAAGCTCACTAGACTCTCTAGGAAGACAATAAAACTCCCATGCAATGTGATGAAAGACTCTATTAGATTTAGAAGAGGCCAAAAGGAAATATTTGAGAAACCTCTCCAACTTTGCATATGAGGCCTTGGAAGGGGCCCAACATGATGAGCAATACACATGAGTTGTTTCCAGAACTTTAGAGCACACTTGGAATTTATTAGCCAAATAAAGCAGCTTGGTGATCTAGAAATCTAGCTTCTACTCAATCCAAGAAACAACTTCTTTCCATAAATCAATAGAGGAAACCTGAAAAGCAAAAGGGATGCCAAGAAATCTAAAGATTTCCCCTTGAGAAATCCACTTCCAACTGTACTATTAAATTCAAAGAGGATTGGGAAGAATGGATTGATGGTAGCATTGAGTCTTATGCCACTAAATAGTAGAGCTAGAAGCCAAGAAAAAGGTCTCAAGGTAATCAAGGGTAGCTTTGAAATTATCCTCTTCTTCTAGCAGAGTAAAAAAGGAATCATCAAAAAAATGGCCATTAACAAGTTGGGTCGATGAATTGGGAAAAGTTATTCCTCAAACCAGCCCACGAGAAATGGAGTGGGCAAGCAGATAGCCAAAACCTTAAGTAGAAAGAACATATAAAGAGGAAGCAAGCATACATCCCTAGAGAATGGAGTAGAACAATCTTAAGGATTGAGATTGGGGGCCATTAATGGTGATGCAAGTAGAAGCATTAGTGAAAAGCATTTTCATAGACTAGATGAAATTAGAACCAAATCCCAGAGTAGAAAGTATAGCTAGGATGAACAACCACTCAATACGGTCATAAGCCTTGGAAAAATCAATCTTCAAAAAAATAGCTTTTTGATTAGAGCGTCTAGCCCACTCCATACCTTCCCAAATGACAATTATGTTATCAAGAAAAAAATTGGACTTAATAAAACCAATCTACTTAGGGTGAACAATTTGTGGGAGAATGTGGCATATTTTTAAAGCAAGGGCTTTAGCAATAATTTTCTTAGAAAAATTGAGGAGCGTAATGGGTCTCAAGTTGTAGATATCCTTGGGATCACTAGTTTTAGGTATAAATTTTCTGTTGCCTCTATTAATGAGATGACCTAAGGAATTAGAATGAAATCTCAATAGACTTTATGCAAATCTTCTCCAACACAATCCCAAAGGTATTTGTAAAACTCACAAGGGAATCCATCAATTCTTGGAGCTTTGTCAACATTAGCCATAGTGCTCACAACTTCCTTTAGGTATTTAATCATGATTAATTTCTCATAGAAGGATTTTTGGGAAGAAGAAAGCTTGTCTGGCACAACTACAAGAAAATCTTGGAGTGCATTGGTATGCTTTGGTGTGTAATCTTGAGCAATAAAAACTTGTTCATAGTGCCTAACAAATTCCTAGAGAATGCCAGATAGTTCAGTGAGCACATGATTTCCATCTCTAATCCACTTGATGCCAAGCAATGTGTGCCTAGCATGAGAGCCAATTTTTTGTTTTTTTGAGGCATGGTCCCCAATTTTGAGACAATGAAGTTGGGCTTTGATTTGTAGGCTTTTGGTAGCATAAAAAATGGCCACTTGATTTTGGTGTCTCAACTCTACATCCCTGGCTTGCAAAGCAGAGGAAAAAGGGCTAGCCGCTAAACCTTAGTGGCTTTGCAAAGATCTGAAGTGGTCACTTCATAAGACTGCTTGTGAAAAATGGCCAACTGGCGCCCATAGATGAGAAGAAACCCCATAGTGCAAGTGATGGCATCATTCTACCACTTGATCCATCCCATGGAATGAGTGGATCTACATTCAAAATTCTAGATAATTCTAATGTGGGCCAGCATGGGCTAGTGACACAACAAAGAAGTATTTAAGAAAAAGTGGGTCTTACTAGCGCGTTGTGGGCCCACTTTCCATTCAATGCAAAAATGAATGGGAAAGTAGTCTGACAAAATGGCATCCACTAATGACATGGCCAAAAGTGAAGAACAAATGGCAAAGGAGAAGAAAGATTGTGTAGAAATCATAACACACTCAAGATGTTTAGAGACCTTATTAGACCTAGCTCGAAAGTTGCACCAAGTGTGCCAAAGAGAATGAGAATGGCAACGGCCAATATTAGGGTAAAAAATACCTGATCTATTACACATGTAAAACCAAGCTTCTCTTTCACCAATTACCCATTCGAATGGTAAAGAACCATCTTTATCGTATGACACCTCAACCATATTGAAATCCCCACAAAGAATCCAAGTGGCATCTGACATTGAATCTACAATCCATTGCTAGTGACGAGATATTTTAATAACATCATTTGAAGCATAAACACTAATCATCCCAAAGGAATGATTATCAATGTTCAAGAGCATCCAAATGAGTCAGTGTGTGGGGTTAGTCCCATGATCAACTGCACAATCATGCCATTGTGGGGACAAAAGGGTGATCGCACCGCCACATCCACCATCATGATAAGAGGAAAACATTTTACTAGCTGGCCAAATAACTCGGCAAGAAGAGGAAAACAAAAAATAAGCAACTTTAACTTCCTAAAGGCAAAACACATCAATACTACCATGTTTCTGAAGAGTACCCCTAACAAAATACTTCCTAGAGAGGCCAGTCAAACCTCAAACATTCCAGGAGAGAAAATTCATGTTAAGGACTCAATCATGGCATCAAAGTCTGACTCTTCCAAAGAGGAATAGTGATTCTACAAAAAATTTGGTGGCACTAAACCTATTTGAATTGGAGGAGACAAATACATCCATTTTTTTGAACATATTCTCCTTCTTCAAGAGGTCGAGAAGGATTGTGTGATCTCCTATGAGCTCCCAACATGGGAGGAGATGTAGTCAATTGAGTTATCATCACCGAATCTAGTTGAGGTGTGGCAGAGGGCCTTGGCCAATCTGGAATGCTATTAGTTGCAACATGAACTTATTTCCCCTTCACAAAAGGGTTTGAAATATCCATTGATGACTTAGGGGTTTTAGAAACCGCTCTTGTGCCATTGGACTTATTTTTCCACTTTGTAATCATTGTCCATTTTTCTTCTTGTTTGGAAGATGAAACTTCTTCTTGAGGGGGATTTTCAACATCCTGTGGTGGGGATTGGGTATAGGGAATTGCAAGAGGGTAGTCTTTGATCTTGTGATCAGTAGATTAGCACCAACAACAAGTGTTGCGTAGATTAAAGTAAGTGACCTTTTGGGTATGCCATAAATTGGAAATCTAAATATCAATAGACTCTTTCAAATCTTGTGAAAGGTCCACTTCAACATAGACTTTCTTTTGAGGGAAAGCTTGAAAGAACCTATCGGGTTCGACACAAATGACTTTCCCCAAGGAAGAAGCTATATGATGCAAAAGATTCAAGCATGGCAAGGGTAAACCAAGAAATTCAATCCAAATTGGAACCCACAACTTTCTATCCTCAAAGATAGAAAAATCTTGGGTCCAAGAATGGAAAACCAACAAAAAGGATCAACACATACCAAGAACCATGGTTTAGGATTGCCTAAACATGACTAAACTCCACAAAACAAAAAAGAAAAAAGATTTTGGTCAAATTTTGGACCATATCAAGGCATGCCCCATGAGGGACCTAGGTTTTTTGGACCCATTCTTTTAGCACACTTTTAGGGGGAGTCCTCTTAACAAAATAACCAACAAGAGTATGTTTTCTAACCAGTGACATGCATAATCAAAATCTAGGATTGGAAAAACCACATCCATTGGAGAATCAAACGACTTACCTCGTGGAACACTTTCAAAAAAAATTTCTAGGGATGTTTGTTTGAAGGAGGAGCCATTGTGTAGAGCTGTCGAACCGCCAACACAACAAGAACTACTGGGTTGGAGTCAGTCATAGGCATAATAAAACAACCCAAAAAAAGAAATAAATGCTATTGTACAACATAGAGTAAATGAAAATCCTACACCTAAGGCTCAGTATGATGCAAGGGAGGACAAGGGTGATCTTGGACATGTAGATTGGGGTAATTCAGGGGAAAGCATGAATCAATAATAGCAACCAAAAAACTACCTAATTTAAGCTAGTGGACTATCCAACAATGAAGCACAAATATTAATAAAAATCACAATAATAAAGCAACAATACTAATCTCTATGCCATAGTTGAATCATCTCCATTGCTCTTCTCCATTTTACTTTGTTTTCTCTTAGATTTGTAGTATGCAATGTATTTGCAATAAGCTTGATATAGTAGTAGTAAGATAGCTCTAGATCTCAAGATAGAAAAACTTCAAAGATTGCGGTTCTTTAGGATGAATGATTGAAAGCAAAATATTGAAGATTGTGGTTGCAAGGTTGAAATGAAGGTTATGACTTACTTTTATAGAAATCCCAATTCAAATGAAGGGCTAGGATTGGAAGATGAGGTATGGTGATTAGTGGATGAGGTTAATTGATAGGAAAATAGAGAAGGATGGGAAGGATGGACCAAAACTCAAGAAGTTAGTTGAGATTTAGGGCTTGGCTAAGAAGAAATTCAAATTAAATAATAACAATTATTTAATTTAAAGGAGAGAAAATGAATAATTAAATAATTAAAAATAATTATTTAATTATGGAGATAAGAAAATGAGAAATAATTAAATATACAAGAATTTATTTAATCATGGAGAGAAAAGACTAATGAATAATTAAATAATTATTTAATTATAGAGGAAAAAGAAATAAATTAAATAAATAAAATTTATTTAATTAAGAAAATAAAAAGATAAATTAGTGACATAATTTAAATAAAATTGATATTTATTTAAATTAATCAAAAGAGGAATAATGTAAAGTGAATTAATTAAATAATTAAGAATTATTTAATTAACAGAGTAATATGACATTAAATTTAATTATGCATGGAAGAAGGCAAATTAGTGATAAAATGTCGCTTGCAAGCTTAGACATATTTCAATGTCTACATTTTGCCCCTCTTTGATACAATGCGATTTTGAGCGTTGTGTCAAAGAATAATAAAAAAAATTGGTTCAAAACTTGTCCTAATGTGCTATGTGGATGCAGGATAGTATTAATGCCCCCTTCAGAAAATTGACAAATTTTTGAAAAATTCCAAAAAAATTGGCAAGTTTACCGACAAGTCAATTGGATAGGTGCAAATACAAGGACCGACGAAAGAAATGTTAGTGAGAGGAAAATGTTAGTGCAAAAATATGTCTCTTGCATGTGATTGGTTTTGATTACTAGATGTTAAATATTAAACTAATGTAATGATCTTAATATTTTTAGTGGCATTGTTCTTTCAGTTGTATGTTCTATGGAATCATAGATGTTCAAAAACTTTCCCTCACATGTTTTATTCATGCTAATGACTAATATATGATGCGTTATGATTTTTAATAGGGTATGATTATGCCATTTATGTGTTGGTATGATCTTTCTATAAGGTATGGTTATGACATTTATGCGTTTGTATGCTATTATAGTACATGTTATGTTTGTGTTTTGAATGTCTTTGTTGACCTTTTATTATAATTATTGTATGTGTTGAATACATGGAGCATTGCAATTGGTTGTAATAATGAATGAGCACTAAAGTTATTAGACATGATGTGACATGCATGATGCTTGTGTTTGACAATTCATGTTTTATATATTTGTTATCATTTAGATACTAGGAACAAAATGGTCATCTTGGTTTTGTTTAAGGTAAATCTCTCATTAAAATTAATATTAACAAAAGTAAATAATAGAAACTAGACTAAAAAGATATTATTGAATGACAAAAAACACAAATACTTATAATCTTAGAATGTGATTCCATATAGGGAGCTTGAAGGTCTACTTTTATGGAATGTGAGGTCCCTTGAGATTAAGAAACCAATTAATATAGGACAAATCAGAATCTTATCTTTGAAACTAGAAGCATCACCTTTTAGCTCTCAATTTTTATTGGGTATCTTTTGGGTGGGTCTGAAAATTCCTCCATCAAGGTAGGAGAATTTTTTGCCACATGTCATACATCTACAAGTTTTAGCATTAACTATAGTTGAGAAAATAATTTAACTAAAAAGTTTAACATTAGCTTTGCAAAAGAAATAATGAGATCACCAACTTTTTAAAAATTTTGAACTTAAAGATTAATTAACCATCACTACAAATCCATAAGAACCCATTTTTAAAATGTTCTTAAAAATGATCAACAATACTAACTGAAATATTTTAGAAAACCCCTTCCATAAAACCATAATTTTATTCACCATACTTAAAAACAATAAATATGCCCTAATTAATTATAATTATAAAAATATATGTATTAACTGTTATTCAATGGTACTGTCTGTAACTTACATAAGTTCTAACTATATTTTCGTACAAATGTAAAAATACATACAACTGTCTTAATCTTCAATGGGAGTGGAAAATAATGAATATACCTTACATAACAGAATATTATCACCGTCACGTTCTAGATTACTGGTTCATTAAATTAATAGTTTAATGAAAACTGTTTTAAGCACTTTCATGTGGGTGTCATTTTCCTCAAATGGAGACTTGGAGTAGACATAAGAGGTCGAGGGGTCCTCTTATATCCACATCGTTACAAAATGAAAGAAAGGAATCAAATCGAGGCTCGGGGAAGTTTTCATACTGTGTTGGCTGTGTTGGCAAGCTCCAGGCCACACAGGCTTTCAATGAACACAAATTCTATCACATCCCGACTCTATATGTATCAGCTCTTCAGTCTCTACACTGAATTATAGTACTCATTTACCAAGCTTTTTTCTCTTAGAATTAAATGTTTGTGGGGCCACCCATGGTCTGCAATGCCTGCCTTGTTCATCACTAATAACAACCATCTGTCCAAGGCTGGTTTGTTGCAATGGCAACCACAAGTATTGCTGCATTCAGTACTTGTCCTCTTTTCAGTAATAAAAATAATACCCATCTGCTTCACAAGTCTACTAAGGTAAGGGCACCGAATTGTTCAAATAACAGTTTTTTGTCCTTTCCTCTGAAGCCATCTAATGGCTTGATCAAGAGGAATTGCAACAGAAGAAGAGATGGTGGGTTTAAAGTGTCTTGTTCAAGTGAAGCATACACTGGAAGGGTGGGCACAATTTACTGGAAGGGAAATGCCTCATTGGCCTCTTTTGGGTTTAAGCACAAGAAGTTTCCCAACGGCGTCAGGATGGATTTTTCTCAGTCTTTACCTGCAATGCTACCAGTGATTGTTGCAGGAACAGCAGCTGCAGCTCTTATCTATCCTGCCACCTTTACATGGTAATACTCAATTTTTCGCAAGCTACAGTAGTCTAAACTAGGTTTCCTTGATGTGTATTATAAGTAATATGTTGTCTGTTCAATCGGTTTTTCTGAGCAACTCTTAAAGATGTATGAGGATTTTTAGTTCGTAGGTCAGCCAGCATGCATAGTTGGGGTATGAGACCTACCTTGTGGGAATAAGTGCTCTTAAGCCAAGCGGGGCTGTGAGGGGTCCCTTATGCAAACAAGTGGATTTCTTTACTTATATACAATGTGCAAATCCGCACTTCTTATAACTCCCTTGTGGAATCAGCGGACTTCTTAGTATCTTACATAGATTGTTGAAATCTTGCAGGTGTTAGACCTTCCTTGCAGTAGGAAGGGGAGGGAGTTTTCAATCTGCCTCATATGTATTGTTCGAATTCTGTACCCTTTAGATTTGGCCTCATGACCAGTCTAAGGAGTGGACCCAGCCTTTTTAATCTCCCTACACCATTGATAAGGTTCTGGTAAGGATGCTTATGCATGACTTAGCCTTCTGGCAAGAACCCATACCCACCGTTCCATTCTCATCAGTTCGATACCGTATTAAGTCTTTATTATGTCTGCAAGACTGCAGGTGTAATTGTGGATAAAGAACAAAGAAATTGGATGCTTGGTTTAATACTCATATCCACAAGTATCGAGTTATAAGTTCCTTTGTAGGTTACAAGAGAAGTTTAATAAGTCTGTTATTAAGGTGTCTGAATTGTCTAACTATTTTGGGCTAGCCCTGCGTGGCTTTTCATTCTTGACTTTTCCTCCAGCTTCAGAACCCATCTTAATTTCAGTTGTTCGAAATTAGGCAAAAAAACAAGTTTTTGATGATTTTGATGATTGTATACCTCACCATGGAAAAATTCATGGCTTCGATGAAGAATCATATAAATACTTACGAATTCACTGTGAATGGATATTGCCGCTTTGTTTAGGAGAGTTGAAGATTTTCAATTAGCATTTGGCTATGCATGTCAAAGCCAAAATTATTATTATTTTTTTATAAAGATGTAGAGTCTTTGTCTTTTGAGGCAAAAGACAAAGAGTCCAATGTTAACTTCTTTAGCCTTTAGAAAGCAAGATTTTTCTTAAACTGAGTTGGTCAGCTGATGTGATTCTCATGTTCTTTGTTCTATTATAAAATGAATTTCTTTAAAAGAAGTTATGAATGGAAAATCTAAGGTTTTTTAAGAACAGGGGATAGTTTTTTATTTAATTTTTAAGGGTCTCTGAATTGAAGAATTAAGGTTTTCTCAACAGGGTTACCAAAGAGTATTACGCCCCTGCTCTTGGAGGGATAATGCTCTCCATTGGCGTCCAGCTTTCTGTCGAGGATTTTGCACTAGCATTTCAAAGGTACATTGTTTGCTCCCTTAATCATAAGCATTGTTACAAAAAATTGGCTAATATTTTGCTTGCAAATACAGGAAAGAAGCTTTTTATTTTTAAAATTAAACCTAAATGAAGTATACCAAGTATCCTTATGTCAAATAAGGGATAAATGAATAATAGTTACCATTTCTTTTTGTGAATAAATGCAAGATATTTTAGGTAAGCTTTTATTTGTGAGAAAGGCATGTACATGTTAAGATACTATTCTGCTGCATTCATATTTGCTTCAACAGTTCGGTTATTTACTTATTTTTTAATTTGCATAATAATTAGATACATAAATGGTAGGAAATATTTCTGTCAGCTATTCTGTAAAAACTATATGTTGGGAAGCCCTGTGGCCTTTTTTAATTCAATTGTAAAAGAATTATGCTTTTTTTATTTAGTTCATTTTATAGTGCAAATTTTATCAGAGACACTTTGTGTGAGGGATTCTCTTTACTTCTTTCGGATTTTCTATTTGCTAAAACTATTCCTGAAGTTGTATTAGAGCAAAAGAAACTTGGTATAAACTCAAATAACTATGGTGTCTTTTCTAACCCTTTACTTCCATGATCCATCCTATATGGTTTTGTATAATTTTGTGAAATAGAAAAGAATTACATTTCTGTTTGTTAGGGAAATGCAATATTGTAGTGGTCACAAGCAGTTTTGTAGGTTCTGTTGGTCCACAAATTCCTGGATTTTGACAGGTTGAATATCTTGTATGTAGGCCTTTGCCCCTAACAATTGGATATCTGGCACAATATGTGCTGAAACCTGTATTGGGCCTTTTGATAGCAAGAGCGTTTAGAACGCCACCCATATTTGCTGCTGGTTTCATTCTCACTGCATGTGTTGCTGGTGCCCAATTATCAAGCTATGCTAGCTTTTTAAGCAAGGGAGATGTGGCACTAAGCATTGTTTTAACCAGCTTTTCAACAATAACATCAGTAATTATCACCCCGTTATTGACTGGTCTACTGATCGGTTCTGTGGTGCCAGTTGATGCTATAGCAATGTCCAAGTCAATAGTACAGGTATTTGCCCTATGGCTATTATGGTTATTTTCCTTGTCATCCACAAACTCTTATAGATGAACAAACTTCCTAAAAAATGGTATCTGCTTTTTCCAGGTTGTGCTGATTCCTGTGTCGATGGGTCTGGCTCTCAATACCTATGCCAAGCCATTAGTAAATATAATTCGTCCATTCATGCCATTGGTGGCCATGGTTTGCACATCACTGTGCATTGGAAGTCCACTTGCATTAAATCAAAGTCAGATCATATCTATGGAAGGACTTCAGCTGCTTGCACCAGTACTGGCATTCCATGCCTCTGCATTTGTGATTGGCTACTGGGTATCCAAATTGCCTCATTTAAGGTGATTCTCAAACATATTATTGTTCTATTTGATGCAAAACTCTTTCATTTGATTGTATTTTTTTACTTCCTTTTGTTCTCAATGCTTAGGTTTTTTTTATTCAGATAGAGAAAACTATGGGGAAGGTTTAGCTGTGTGTGCATGCATTCCTAATCTATTCTGCAAGATGCAATAATAAGGAGATGAAAAGTAGACCAGAAGTTCAAGGCCCGATGCATATACAGAATTCATTCTAATAAAGGCATGCATGATACAAGTCTGATAACTGAATCCTTCTGGCTGTATAAGCTGAAAACTTGTGTGGCTACTCAAATATGGAATTATTTCCTCATTTGTATTATATTTTGATTTTTATAAATTAGAAGGGTATAAGGATCACACAAATGGTCTGGTCTTATTCCTTTTTCCTGGGATAAAATATTGGTCTCTAATGCTACTAAGAAATGAGCGAGAGTCCACAACATCTGAAATGAGAGATCCACTTGGCCTGGTGAGAAAACTGTCTGTCCTTAGCAAATATATATCATGTGTGTGGCCTTTGGTGTCTATCCATTCAAAATGAAGCAGATGATCTGGAATGATGACGTATGGATGAAGTAGTGGTACAAAAGTAGGGTGATTTTACATCTTTAGGAGCTTGAAATTTATTACATTCGAACACTGTGATAAGAAGGTAAATCAAGATAGAAGGCTTGCTTGATGATAGCATATGGGCTAGATCAGATAGGCTCAAATTTATGACAAGCCTTATCTTGCCCAAGTACAGCCTAATATTGTTACAATCTTGGATGTTCCCTTTTTGTCCATCAATTCCTCTTCTGGGCTTTTGCTTTAGATCAGAATCAAAAAGTAAATGAAAAGATTTACCTGTTATAGGCACACTTCATGTTTAGACTTAAATCCCTATTGGATGGTGATGTTTGATTAAAACTTCTAGAAATTTGGATTAGGGTACAATTTATCATTTGGCTATCAGTTTGAGGTTTGAGAATTATATGTAATTATAATAAAGTATCTACAACTTCCCACAATTCCAAACACTTAAATCCCAATTGTATAGTGATGTTTAATAAAAATTTCTAGAGGTTTGGATTAGGTTATAGTTTACCATTTGGCTATCAGTTTGAGGATTGACAGTAAACACAATTTAAGCAAAGTATCTTCAAGTTTCCAATTTCAACCAAAAATGCATCATAGGCGTAGATTATTTGTTTGAAGTGAGATTTGATGGGGAGAAATAAGTTCCCCCAAATCTTATCAAAGAAAATATGTACCAATGTCAATTGTCAGGGCATCATGATCTTGGAACAAGGTTAGAAATCTGCCAATCAACTGCTGATATAGAATACCAGCCTTGGACCATTTCCCTCCTCCGACATCACCTTCAAGATCAACTGTAATGCACCGAACCAATTTTTTTTTGTTTTTTCACAAATGATTACAATGCAACACGCACTGCTATGTTAGCATAAAACCGAATCCATGTAAAGTAATCAACCGGGACAAATAACTGCAGATCCCGGATGGCGGCAAGGTGTGAGAGCATTGGTCGAGGATTCAAGCAAATGTCGAATACAACTCTAACTGGATGCGCCGCAAGAACGACGCAGCATTCGGTCGAGATCCCCATTCATTGCACATCAATGTAGCTCAACAATCGGGCATACAAGCACTGATCCGCGGATGACAAGAGGCCACCATATGGCGTGACTATGGAAATTACAATGCAAGAAAGTAAGCTGCCCTCTGTCAATTTATTCACAATTACAATTCGAGAAATGAGAGTAAGATAGAAATGCCTGATAGTACTACCAATGCACTGGGCTAATGATAGAATATTCTCTTTAAACCCAAATTTTATGTCTTTCCATAAGCCGCAGACATGATTGGTAAGCATTCATAACACCAAACTGATTTCAATACCTGAATCTCAACCATGAACAACTTATCTCAAATCAGTATCGCACTGCGACATAGCCTGATGGAAAATTTGTAAAGGAGAGATTCACACAATTATAACTTAGTTTTGGAAATCACCATAACCTGTGATAACGGAATAAGTGTGATATGAATATCAATTTGAAAGCTCAAAACCACACTAAACAACTCTCATTGATTTGCACACATCCCAAGACACCCCCTAAATGGTACGGCCCAGCTGCAAGGGCGATTTTGCTCAATAAAAATAAAGACACACAATTAAAATCTGAAAATTAGCTAGAAAGGTCGCCCTTTATTGGCAAACAGATAGATGCAATACCCAGAATGATAACATTTTTATTTTCTGACTTGTGAGCAATACTTACATTCTTCAATGACATTCAGCAACATCAGAAATATGACAAAAACACAAACTAGAACTCCAAAATGCAAACCACTCAACTGAAATGTGAAAACAACTCAACTACAAGCTAACCTCTCAACTAGTTGCTATCTTTCAAGCAAGAAGATGAGCCAATGCGAGGTGTGTTTTCTCAAGTCAGTGCCTCCCAAAATCAATCCAAGAAGATAACGGTAGTAGACAAAGATTCCTAAAACCCAGTTGTTTAGGCTCACCAAACAGCTTTGGTAGAAACATCTCAAAGTTTCCTGCAGGGCTGCTCCAAAACCCCTGGCAATTCTAACTCATCACCTCCCAAAGAAGTCTTTTCCACAAAATATATATTTTCTCACTTTTAAAATAAACTTTCATTTTCGTGCTCCATTTCTGTCTCAAAAAATTTGACATTAAAATATAATTTATCACTTTATGAGCCTAGACCCTCAAACTCTTTTAAAAACAACTTAAAGTTGTAATCAAGTAAAGGTATAATATTAAAATAATAATATTATAATAAAATACTATTTCCATCAAAATTGCTTCAAGGCTAAGAATTAGTGCCAACAAACAACCTAGAGAAGCCTCCAACTGAATCGGGAACTCCAACCCGGCCCATCACAAAAATAGGAATTCAATAAAAAATAGTAAATTCGGGTGAAGCGTTCTAATGCCAACCGAATACCACCTAAGCTCAAACCCGTAAAGAACTGCAAAACGTAATCCCCAACTCCAAGCAAGACCCCTCCAAATTAGGAAACCCTAATTTCACCATCCGCACAGCCTACGGGTCTCCGGAATAGGCCAACGGTCAACAGAAATGATCACTGCTGAGAAGGGGACATTACAGTCCGCCCTCCCCAAGATTGCTTGCCCTCAAGCAATCGCAAGTCTGGATGCTGTAGAATCTCCTCATCCTCCCAAGTAGCACCCTCCAATGGTAAATTCTTCCACTTTACCAAATACTCTTTGATTGTTCTCCTCCTCAAGGAACGCTCTCCGAAATCAATAATCTGTTCTGGAACCAAAGTCAACTGCCCTTCTTCATCCAAAGGAGGTAACTGTGATGAAGCCACAACGTTGTGTCCAAGTGCCTTTTTGAGGCGAGACACATGGAAGACATTGTGGACCTTACTACTCGACGGTAGTTCCAACTCATAGGCCACCGCTCCAACCTTCCTAACAACCTTGAATGGTCCATAGAAGCGTGGTTTCAGCTTCTCAGCTCCACTCTTCTTAAGTGTAGACTGTCTGTAGGGCTGAAGCCGAAGATATACCATGTCACCAACATCAAATGAGCGCTCAACACGCTGCTGATCAGCGTACATCTTTTGCTGATTTTGTGCCATTTGAAGGTTGTCTTTCAAAGATTTCAAAACATCTTGGCTCTACTGCAACCAATCCTTGGCTTGAGGAGCCTTGCTATCGCCAAACACCAAATCAGCAAAGCTTGGAGCCTCGTAACCATAGAGGGCCATGAATGGAGACATCTTTATTGACATGTGGAAAGATGAATTGTAGCAATATTCTCCCAAGTGGAGCCATTTTACCCATGCTCTTTGCTGTTCCGAGACATAATTTCTGAGATAGCCCTCCAACCACTTGTTCACAATCTCCGTTTGACCATCCGTTTGTGGGTGATAGCTAGTGCTTGGAGTAAGCACCGTACCACTCATTCTAAAAATTTCCTGCCAAAAGGTGCTTAGGAACTTGCTGTCCCTATCACTCACAATATTTTTAGGCAACCCATGCAGTCTAAACACTTCATGGAAGAACAAATCTGCAACTTGAGCTGCTGTAAATGTGCTTGTGATGGCAAAGAAATGAGAGAATTTGGTCAATCTGTCCACTACAACATAAATACAGTCTTTGCCTTGAGCCCTAGGCAACCCGGTGATGAAATCCATAGAAATACTCTCCCATTTTTGATTTGGAATGGGAAGTGGCTGCAGTAGACCAGCTGGAAGAGAGTGCTCATTTTTATTCATTTGACAAGTACTACACTCCTTGATGTGACGCTGAACATCATCTTTCAACCCCTTCCAAGAGAATCTCTCTCGAATCTGCTTGTATGTCTTGAAGTACCCTTGGTGACCA
This sequence comes from Sequoia sempervirens, assembly GCA_007258455.2. Lineage (NCBI taxonomy): Eukaryota > Viridiplantae > Streptophyta > Pinopsida > Cupressales > Cupressaceae > Sequoia > Sequoia sempervirens. The sequence continues at coordinate 131,658 of VDFB02084740.1, forward strand.
GCAAGTGGACTGTCATGGAAAGTCACCAAAATCTTCTTAAGTTTAGAATCAGCCACTAAGAAGATTCTTCCCTTGTAGTGGATCAATCCATCAACTACCTTGTACCTTTCATCATGAAAAGTACCTTCAATAACGCTGGTTGCAAACTGATTTTTGGCATAATCAGCAAGCAACAACTCCTTCCAATCAGCATTAAGCTCACACAGTTTAGTCATGAGGCCTTCGACAAAGCATCACCACACAGTTATTCTTCCCTTGACATACCACGTCAAAAAATCAGAAGCTTGTAGCCACTCACCCACTGTCATCCAAGTCCTTCGATGCATAAAGTGCTTGAGACTCATAGATCGGGCTTTGACACTTAATTCAATTCACCAAAACAGCCCCAATACCTTCCCCTGATGCATCACACTGTAACTCGAAGGGTTTGGAGAAATCTGGTATGGCCAATACAGGACAAGAACTCATGATTTTCTTGAACTTATCAAACACACTCAGAGCTTTTTCTGACCACATGAAAGCTCCCTTTTTAGTGAGGTCAGTAAGAGGAGCAGCACTTTGAGAATACCCTTTCACAAACCTTCTGTAGAAGCCACAGAGACCCAATAATCCCTTCAAATGAGTCACAGATTTCCCCGGGAGGTGGCCAATCTAACAAGTAGCCTTACCTTTCTTCGATCAACCTTCACCCTTCGGGCCATTGGATATGTGGCTAAGGTAGAGCAGCTTCCTTCATTCCAAATTCACATTTGGACTTTTGCAAAACAAACTTCTTCGATTCAAGAATGCTAAGCACTTCCTCCAAGTGCTTGAGGTGTTCTTCCCACGTCTTGCTGAAGATGAGAATATCATCAAAGAAAATTAACACAAATTTCCTCAACTGCTTCTGGAAGACTCTGTTCATGCAAGACTGGAAAGTGGCTGGAGCATTAGTCAAGCCAAAGGGCATGACTAGGAACTCAAAATGACCATAGTGGCATCTGAACGCCGTCTTCTCAACATCTGAGCCCCTCATCCGGATTTGATAGTAACCCGATCTCAAATCAATTTTGGAGAAGAATTTAGCACCATGTAGCTCATCAATGAGCTCATCGATCCGAGGGATAGGATACCAATTTTTTATTGTGCTTTGATTCAAGGCACGATAATCTACACACACATGGATGGTGCTATCCTTTCTTCTTCATAATGAGAACCACAAACAAGCAAAAGGACTTTTGCTAGGGCGAATGAAGCCCATCTCCAGGAGTTCTCTTATGTTCTTCTCAATTTCATCCTTCTGCTTCTTAGGATATCTATACGGTGTTGTAATGACTGGTTTGGCCCCTTCCTTAAGTTCAATAACATGCTCAGCACCTCTTTCTGGTTGTGGCCCGGGTGGTAGATCAGCAAACACCTTACTCCTTTTGGTGAGTATTGATTGAATATCAGGAGGATATTCCCTCTTGGTCTCAACTGGACTAGCAGGAAGAACCATGCATTCTGCAGCCCACTCCACTTGGTCATGTCTAATCAGCCTTTCCATCCTTTTGAAAGAAACTATACGAGGACCACCATTAGACATTCCCCTCAAAACAACTCTCTTGCCATCAGATTGGAACTTGAGCTCCATTGTTTGTAGGTTGAGAGAGATTTCACCAAGTGAACGTAACCATTGTATGCCCAAAACTGCATCTGTGTCACCAATAGTAACCACATAGAAGTCATCTTTGACTTCATAATTTCCCAACTGCAAAGACATGTTAGGAACTCTTCGTGTGCAGGAAATGTGAAACCCATCAGCCACCATGACTTTGAAGCCTTCGAATTCTTCAGTTTTGAGACCTCTCTTTGCAACCACACCTTCATCAATGAAGTTATGCGTTGCACCAGTATCAATTAATGCAACAATGCGATGGCCTCCAACTCCACCACGAACCTTGAAAGATTCGTTCTTTTGGAAACTAGAGAGTTGGGCAATAGGGCCCCCAACTCCTTGTTCATGATCGGACTCTTCTGAGGCTCTTTCATCCTCGCTGTCCCCAAAATAAGACTGCTGATCAGACATATCAGATGCTGATTCATAATCAGAATAGGTTCCCATTTGATTATAACGCCCTCTTCCAGGACATCTATGGCCTTTAGTCCAAGGCTCTAAACATGTGTAACACTTTCCCTCCTTTCTGAGCTGTTCACGTTGCTCTTCAGTCAATTTAGGTGGGAACTTCTTGTGCTGATTAGAAGAATGTCTTTTATCCTTATCCTTCTTATGGCCAAAAGGCTTAGGCGGAAATTTAGGCCTAGGGGCCGATAACTCCATACTACGAGCCTTCTTGATTGCCTCATCAAGACTTGGTGGATCGAAAGCTTTAACCCACCCTTTCAAGGGTTCAACCAAACCTTCAGAAAACAACACAACCAATCTTCTTTCGGTGATGTTGGGCACCATCACAGAAAGTCTTTGGAAATCAGCAATGTAAGAGTCCAAGGAGCCATGCTGCTTGAGTTGTGCAAGCTCGCGAAATCTTACTTCAGGATCCTTAGTGTCGAACCTTTCAATCAGCTTGTTGGTGAATTCTCCATAGGTTCGAATAAGGTTATGGCCAAGAGTGACCAAACCATGGTACCACCATTCATGGGCAGCTCCCTCCAAATGAAGTGTTGCAAATTTGATGGCATCTTCTTCTGGCATGGGATGAAGTGATAAGTAGTTGTCTAACTTCTGAACCCACGATCTTGCTGAACACTTATCACTTCCATCGAAGTGAGCCAATGTTACCTTCCCTAAGGCTTGATGAAAATCTGTTCTAGGAGCCATATAAGCTCGGTTATCAACTCTTCCTCCGTGTCTTCTATTTCTCTGATTCAAGAATTGATCAAAGGACCATTGGTCCCTAAGATCAGGTGGTAGGGTGGAGTACTCCATGTAGGCTTGCCTAGCATCGTCTACCAAAGGAACGGTAGCTTCAACTTGATGTTCGTCCCTTGGAGTGAATGTAGGGAAAAGCGGTCTAGAGGCTGATCCGCTAGAGATAGTATCATGCTGTCCAATAGTTCTGCTGCCTCCATTACCATTGTTCCCATTGTTCCCATTGCTTCCATTGTTCCCATTATTCCCATTGTTTCCATTGACACCACTGCTTTCTCCTGTAGCATGGTTTTGATTTGGAGTATGGTTCTGAGTAGCTTGCTGATCCATTTTAGCAAGTAGTCGAGACATCATCTCAATCATTCCATCAAACTTCTTTTCCATCCTTGCATCCTTTTCTTCCATGGCTGTCCTAAGATTGTCTGACATGTTCTCAACTGTTTTACCCTTTTCCACTGTTATTCCTGTTTCTCTCAAAGCCTCTGACAAGGTATCTGCTTCTGGCACTGGCGGAAACTGTGTCTGTTGTCTTCTGGCCTGACCTCTGGTGAAGTATCTGCAATCACCGTCACTCATCTGACAACTGAATCACTGTTGGGCACAGGTTGGCAGAATCATGGCTCTGATACCACTGTAATGAACCGAACCAATTTTTTTTGTTTTTTCACAAATGATTACAATGCAACACGCACCCGTTAAGGTTAGCATAAACCAGAACGATGCAGAAAGTAACTCTAACCAGAATGTACACCAGGATCCCGATGCGGGCAAGGTGTGAGCATTGGTCAGAGGATCTCAAGCAAATGCTGAACAAGAACTCTAACCAGAGATGCGCCGGTGAACGACGAGCATTCGGTCAGAGGATCCCTATCTATTGCAATACTGAAATGTAGCTCAACACCAAGTATGTGCTACTCGATCCGTGATGGATAAGAGGCGACCATATGGCGGAGACTAAGGAAATTACAATGCAAGAAAGTAAAAGGCGGTAAGCCAGCCTCTTCCACTTATTCAGTGGGAATTACAATTCAGAGAAATGAGAAGTAAGATAGGAAATGCTGATAGTACTACTAACAGCTTACAATAAGATAGAATATTCTCTTAAACTGAAATTTTATGTCTTTCCAAGCTGCAGATGATTAGTAAGCATTCACAATAACAAACTTGATTTCCAATACTTGAATCTCAACCAAGGAACAACTTATCTCAAATCTGCTGTATCAGACCTGCACATAGAATGATGAAAATCTGCAACATAATATCCACTTAAATGTTCATAACTTGCTCAAATCACAACCTATTGACACCAGACGAAGTGCAGATTGCTTAAATGATGAAGGCGCCCAATTTGAAAGCTCAAAACCACACTAAACAACTATCATTAATTTGCACACATCCCAAGACACCCCCTAAATGGTACGGCCCAGCTGCAAGGGCGATTTTGCTCAATAAAAATAAAGACACACAATTAAAATCTGAAAATCAGCTAGGAAGGTCGCCCTTTGTTGACAAACGGATAGATGCAATACCCAGAACGATAACATTTTATTTTCTGAATTATGAGCAAATCTTACATTCTTCAATGACATTCAGCAACATCAGAAATATGACAAAAAACACAAACTAGAACTCCAAAATGCAAACCACTCAATTGAAATATGAAATAACTCAACTACAAGCTAACCTCTCAACTAGTTGCTATCTTTCAAGCAAGAAGATGAGCCAATGCTAGGAGGTGTGCTTTCCTCGAAGCGAGTGCCTGAAATCAATCCAGCAGCATAACGGTGTAGTAGACAGAAGATTCCAAATGAAGAGCTGAGGCCTGATTAAATAGAAGTGAGAGAAACATCTAGAAGCTTCCAGAGGGCGCCCCAAAACCCTAATTTCGAATTCCACTTTTCCCTCCAAAAGAAGGCGTCCTTTTTCCTCCACAAAATATTTCACTTTTTTAAAATAAACTTCATTTCTCAAAAGGGGCGTCCATTTCAAGGTCTCAAAAATTTGACATTAAAAAATATAATTTATCACCTTATGACGCCTAGACCCTCAAAGTCCCCTTTTTAAAAACAACTTAAAGTTGCACTGCTAGGCAAAAGGGGTATAATATTAAAATGATAATATTATAATAAAATACTTATCTCTCCACCGAAAATTGTGCCCAAGGCCAAGAATTGAAGCAAATTAAAACAACCAGTAGAGAAGCCTCCAACCGGAATCGAACCCAAATCGGCCCGACCGCTAAAAAAATAGAATTTACTAAAAATAGTAAATTCGTGAAGTTGCCCGGAATGCCAAACTGAACACACCACTGCGAAGCTCTCTGAAAACCCAGAAAGAATCCGCAAACAGAATCCCCGAACTCCAAGCAAGACCCCTCCAAATTAGGAAACCCTAATTTCACCATCCGCACAGCCTACGGGTCTCCGGAATAGGCCAACGGTCAACAGAAATGATCACTGCTGAGAAGGGGACATTACAGTCAACCTTCTGAAATGCTCTCTTACCTTTCCTTGTCTCTGTAAGCTAGAATAAATCTTCCTCTCACTGGCCATTCCAGAGCTCCCCAGATCTAATTACATTGCAGTTAGCTGCAGATATATTTTTCTTCAAGCCTCCGTTGTTGCTGCATAGAGCATCAAATTCTTTTCTTTTAGTTGGCTAATAATTCATGTGACAGCCC